>APFE031669712.1:145899-160070 GCA_000404065.3 Pinus taeda | reverse complement strand
AGATGGATGGGTTTTCTACAACAATTTCATTTAGTCATTAGATATAAAAAGGGCATACATAACAAGGTTGTAGACATGTTATCTAGACCCATTATAAATGCATCTACCATACTTAAGCATAATTCCGTGCTGCATGAAAGCTACATAGAACAATATGCTCAGGATATGGACTTTAAAGATGTATATGCAACTTTGAGTCAAGGCAAAAGAGTAGAAGAATTGGACTATCATGTGAAGGAATGACTCTTATATCATTATGGGAAACTCTGCATTCCACAAACTGAGAGGGAAAAGATAGTTAGGGAAGCACACACTTCTTTGATATCAGGTTACTTTGGGGTAAGTAAAATAGTTGCACAGCTGCAAAGGTTCTGCTATTGGCCGAAAATGAGTCAGATAGTTTCTAGATATGTAAAGGGGTGTGCCATGTGTGCTAAATGCAAGCCCAACAATAGAAAACTAGGCTTGTACACTCCCTTGCCAATTCCTTCTCACCCTTGGGAAAGAATTTCCATGGATTTTGTTGGAGGACTGCCTAAATCTAGGAAAGGTCATGATTATCTATATGTTGTTGTGGATAGGTTCAGCAAAATGTGCATTTTAATACCCTGTAGTAAATAAATGACAGCTGAACAAACTACAAAGTTATTTTTGAACATGTATGGGTTCATTTCGGATTACCCACTTCTATTATATCTAATCAAGACACCCGATTTGTGGGGGAGTTTTGGGCAAGTCTGTGGGAACTAATGGACACCAAATTGAAGAAAAACATAGTTTTTCATCCACAAACAGATGGCCAGACATAAGTAGTTAACAGGACAGTGATTTAGTTATTGAGAGGATATTGCAGCAAACATCCTAAGCTTTGGGATGAGCACTTGTGCTATGTGCAACATGCTTACAATAGAGCCAAGCACTCTTCTACACAGAGATCTCCTTTTGAGACCTGTTTTGGTTTCAAACCAAGGTCTCCTTTGGATTTTGTCTTTGGTAAACATACCATGGTTGATAAACACATTGATGTGGACAAGGCAACTAGGTTCATTGAACAGATCCAGGAGATCCACTAGGCAGTATAGGAATGTCTAGAAAAGAGCTAGGCAAAGTACAAGGCTAGGCATGATAAGCATCAGATGGAGCATAGTTTTCAAGTTGGAGACCAAGTCTGGTTGTATATCAGCAAGGAAAAAATGCAAGGTGAATGTAAAAAGCTAAAACCTATCAGGTATGGACCCTTCAGGATACTTGAGAAGATTGGTGAGAATGCTTTTCACCTTGATCTGGCAGCTTACATGCACATCTACTCAGTCATGAACGTAGATCGCTTGAGGTTGTTTGAACCTTCAATGGTTGAGGACCCTGAAGAGCAGAGTCAATTACCTTTTGTTGATGACCTGCTACCTGAATATCTTAATGAGTTGTAGGAAGACACAGTGTTGGACAGGAAGGTGAGGACGACGCACAGTGGATAGGTGGAATACCTCGGGATTAGGCTTAAGGGTTTGAATATGAGCAGTGCGAAGTGGATTGAGATTGGACAAGTGAGACAACAGTTTCCTCACTTAGTTGATGCTTGAAGAAAAACCAACTTTTGGTGGTCCAAAAGCTTTTTCAGTAGGGAGGCCGTGATCTGAATCGGATCCATAAACGACTGACAAAGAACCTTGACTATATTGGGACGAAACAAATCCTTAATGGAATCCAAAGCAGCATCAAAAACCCCCTGAACCAGTGGCCATTCCAGTCGGCGTGAAACGACAAGGACCTCGGTTAAAGCGCATTGACCAAGGCCCATGGAGACTACGCAAGAGGCCAAAATAGCCCCTGGGAGCCCCGGATCGGGAAAAGGAGGTGATTTTGATGTGCGATTAGCGCATCGCTAGGCGAACAGGGCCGAAATAGGGGAGCCTTAAGCACTCAGTCACGTTGGGATCCAGAAGACCACGGGTGGGAAAAGGTAAAAAAAAGCGCCAATGTACGATGGTGGGACCCATGGCCTAGAAACCGGTGGTTTGATCGAGATGCCCTTGAACGGTAAGAGGTTTTGGAGAAAGCGGAGCGATCACAATCAGTGATCAACGCGTGGTAGCAAAGGTGAGAGAAAAACCACCGTGATCGCGTGTTAATGGTCAAGCAAGTCAACCGCGCTCGACATGCATATGACGTTGGATCTAGAGGAGCTCAGATTGGATGGCTGGGATTACACCTGATGAAAGAAGTGGAACAGATAGGGAAATAAGTTGCGATTTAAAAAAGGATTTGGAATCCGTTGACCGCCACAGTGGAGAAAGAGCATATTCGTGACATAACCGGAGGAATGAGCCTACGAAGCATGCTGGAACCAGTTAGATGGAGACACGTGGCGCTCCCTAAGTGTTCATGCTGATGCCGAATAGGAAACTCCAAGCACAGCTGCGGGAGGAGAATCGACGCAGGCAAGAGAGGAACTGAGCATGCATAGGATCGACTGGTTAAAGCCATGAACAAAGACAGTCAAAAAAGAGAGGAGGATTTGGAGAAGAATCCAAGCAACGAAGAGAGACAGTGAACAGTGAAACCTGAGAGGAGGACTGAACACAGAGAGCAGTAAAGCCGAGCAGAAGAGATAGAGGGCCAAGCTGAACATAGGCAGCATCTAGCACCAAAGAGCTTGAAGATTCAAGCCTTCCCATAGAGGAATCTATTTGGATTGAGCACCACAATTGGCTCTTTCTACTATAGACCAAGGATCACAGAGCTGGTAGGAAGAAAAGGAGTTTGTGAACTCTGAGTGGCTTGGGGAATCCAAGAACCAACCTGCCAAGCAAAATCTGCTCCGGGAGAACTCATACTGAGTCCCTGCATTGTAATTTCTCTGCTATAAGACACAATAAAATAAGGCCACCACTGAAGCTGGACCGAAGATGTAGCCCTAGAGAATAGGGTGAACTCCTTATTAAAAACCGTATGTGTCGTAATGTTGCTTACTGTATTTCTCTGCTGTATTTCCATTTAAAATGTCTATGTATTGGCAATCTAATCGATCCGTTGTTTCAATAACATAGAACACACATCATCACATGAGTCTGTAATACCTTTTGTTTAATAAATCTTCAACTGAGGTCACTCATAGGGTGATTATCAGATTAATTAATTTGGGAGGAAAAATCATTTATCTGAATGTTATGGTAGTCCCAGGCCCTTTAGATTACAATTTACTTCTTGGGCGCGACTATGTTTATGGCATGGGAGCTATAGTTTCAACACTCTTTCGAGTGGTTTGTTTCCCACATGAAGGCAGAATTGTCACCGTTGACCAACTTTCATTTCCCGGTCCAAATATGGCTTCCAATCAGCCATCTTCCATAAATGGTCCTTTTGTACCAATAGTATCATCCCTGTCATAGGTTAATTATGTGGCAACCCGTTCCGTGCCTACATCAATGGATGATCAATTCCATGATGTTGTACATCATGTATTGGAGGCATTGGAACCAGATCTCTCCTTCATGACCTATTATGAGTTGTGATCCAAGGAATATGAGGGTAGTTCTTTTACTATGTCAACCTCATTAAAAAATGAAACAACTCATGAGGATAGTTCTTTTACTGTGTCGACCTCATTAAAAAATGAAACAGGCCCATGAGGATACTTCCTAGTCTTGTGTTAACCTCATTAAAAAATGAAACAAGGAGTATGAGCATAGTTCCTTGTCTTGTGTCAATCTCGTTAAAAAATGAAACGAAGAATATGAGGATAGTTATTTTACTGTGTCAACCTCGCTAAAAAATGAAACAACCCCCATGAGGATAGTTCCTTGTCTTGTGTCAACTTCGTTAACAAATGAAACCAAGGAATACGAGGACAGTTCCTGGTCTTGTGTCAACCTCGTTAAAAAATGAAACAAGGGTGCATGAGGATGGTTCGTTGTCTTGTGTCAACCTCGTTAAAAAATTAAATAAGGAATGTGAGGATAATTCTTTTACTATGTCAAACTCATTAAAAAATGAAACAGCTCCTATGAGGATAGTTCCTTGTCTTATGTCAACCTTGTTAAAAAATGAAACCAAGGAATATGAGGATACTTCCTAGTCTTGTGTTAACCTCGTTAAAAAAATGAAACAAGGAGTATGAGCATAGTTCCTTGTCTTGTGTTAAGATCGTTAAAAAATGAAACAAAGAATCAGAACAAAGTTCCTTGTCTTGTGTCAAGCTCTTTAAAAAATGAAATAAGGTCCCCTGGAGCAAAGTTCCAAGTTGAGTCTTTGAGTAGATCTCGTAAAATCCCAGTCGAGTCTTTCACTTGATCTCATAAATGAACCTTCATTCCATCCACCTGATAGCCACGAGTTGTCTACTTAGGTGAATGTAATGAAGCTTGGGGGGCATGCACCTAATGGTAAAGTTAAGTTTCCCCGTAGGTTATGTGAAGGGAATCACCCCATTCACCTTTGTCCCTATCTAGATGAAGCCAAAAAGGTGTTGGATAACCATCCAGCTTCATCGCCACGAATTCCATCTGGTTATAGGATACTCTCCCTTTCATCATGCTAGGGGCATGTCAACCAATCTCAAGCATAGTTTTTTGTTTCAAGCTTGTGTAAACATGAAACTGAATCCAGGCATAGTTCCCTATGGTTCAAGCTTGTGTAAAAATGAACCCATTTCCATTTTTAACCCTCGTGATTGCCATTATATTAGCCTCTTTCATCAGATGAGCCTTGGTTGTTTTCATCCCATCACTGCCATCCATTTGGCCAATCATACACTTTCACTTGGTTGTTTTATCCTTTTTGAGGAACAGTTGCAATGAGTGGTCTTATTGGCCAGCCTCTTCACATAAATCAACATGTTTTGAGAAGTTCTAACATCACCAGAACTAGTTGCTACCCTAGACACCACTCGTTCCTCAAAATGGAGTCCTATTTAAGCTCTTTTCAAAATCTCTAAATATGAAAAGATTGCCGAGCGCTTGTCCTTTCCAGCTCATTAACGGATTGGAAATGATATCTCTCTTGTATTATTTTATGTTTTTTCAAGCTTGAGAGATTAATTTATGGAAAAGAACTTGTGGATTTTTATTTTTGTCCCTTTTCAAACTCTCTAAACATGAAAAGGGCCAAGTTATCTTTGTCGTTAAACTCGTTAAAAACATCAAATAGCGACAAACTTGTCCATCTAGACAAGACTGAGTTTCACCTTCGGAAGACTCATTAAAACATAAAATAGTGATGGATTTGCCCGAAGGGTGAAATTATACAACAAGCATATGTTATCCTCCTCAAGCTTGATAAAAATAAAGAGGTACTAGTCAGCAATGACTGGGGAAAATGGAGAAAGGGGAAAACCACTTTATGGTAGCAGGTCGCTCTTGAACGTGACACTTTCACTCCATCACCGTGATTATCTTGGTTGGGTTATTAGCTTGATGGTTATCACATCATTCATACCATCCATCACTTTGTTTTGGGTCAATGCTACCAATTCACTTTAATGTTTCCGACATGTTCAAGAGAAGTCATCCAATCAAAATCCATTTTTTGCAATACCATAAACCTTCATTTTCATGACCGCCATTCTTGAACCTTATGTCGTCAGTCAAATTCCATCTTTAAAATCACTACACTCATTTCGTGTCGTTGATGTGGGATACATCAAGGCCCTCCTGTGA
This sequence comes from Pinus taeda, assembly GCA_000404065.3. NCBI lineage: Eukaryota > Viridiplantae > Streptophyta > Pinopsida > Pinales > Pinaceae > Pinus > Pinus taeda. The sequence continues at coordinate 154,416 of APFE031669712.1, read as the reverse complement.
TGAGTCGCTTCTTGTCGACATCAAATCATTATCCAAGAAGTTGACTTGGAAACACCCATTCAGTACCTTGAGGCTTGCATGCATCAATGGCAGGTTTCTCACTTTTGGCAATAGGCATACATCAATGGCCTTCAACCAAAAGACTTTGTATGGTGTTCGACATCAAACCATCCATTCACACCATGTAGAATGTACTACAGTACCTTGAGGATCATTATTGTTATCGATGATTTCTCGCGCATCTATTAATAGCTTACATCATCGACTGGTAATCAGATGGTGTCTTCCCATGTTTGACTTCAGATCACATATTCACATGGTTAGACTCGTACTTGAGAAAATGGTTGAATGAGATTGAAGACCCCAGATCTAGTTTCATGCATCTGGGCTATGATATCAGGAGTACTAAATCATATGTACAATTGTTTTACTTTGATAGCCATTCCAATCATGGGTCGATATCTGTAGACGACTGTTTATGTACATGTAATGAAATTTTATAAGCTGAGCATGGGTATGCCTTCCATCATAAATTCATGTAAAATCAAATATCATGATATATGTATTATAATTGATGCAGGTCACCTTCCACTTTGATACCTCCTCATCACATCGTAAAGCATTTCATTCGACATTGGCATTTTTCTGACTTCATGCTTTAGGGGGTAGCTATTACATATCCATTTGGGAACATCAAATCCCAACATTTAGATCAATTTTTTAGGGCTCATCAAACCCTAAATTTAGTTGTTTCATGCCCTAAACAAGTCACCCCTTTGAATGCCTCATTCCCAGAAAGTTTCATGACCTAAGACATCCAGAAATGGTCTCTAAAGGGACCAGCATAGGTAGATACACTACTAGGGTGCTTTGGAGGGTAAGTAGATACACTGTTAGGGTGCTTTGCAGAGCACCTAAGCCCTCTTTATGTTGTGCTAGGTGAATCTGAGTGAAATTCAATTGGGGTTTGGGGAATATTCTTACCTTTTGGAGTCATCTAGAAGCTTCCCTTAGTTATCTACTCCTATGAGCTCGAAAATGGATGAGGAATGAGTTAAGGTGCATCTTTTCCTCTCATCCCTTCCTCCATGGAACTAATTCTAAGTATGGAAGGCCATTCAATGCCACCATTTATGACAAAACCTCCTTCATCCTCCTATAAATTGACCACTCATCTAATTGATCAGAGGCTAGCTGGATTATGTTGAATTGTAAGGAGATAATGTTGCTATGAGACTTGACTTTGGAGCAAATGATGTGATGCCACAAGCTTGTCTTGCTTTTGATGTGATGTGGATGGGATCCAAGCTGGAGGAATGAATTTGAATCAGACACTAATGGTTATAATTCTTTCTTCTATCTAATAAAGTGTTTCAACCTTTTTCCATATGATGTGTTCTTTCATAACGCTTATATGTATGAATTGCTTCTGATTCCTTTCATTTATGTTCAATGGATCATATGATTTGATTGATTTTTGTCTTCTGTTGTGTTTACAGGGTACTTCTCAAGCGGATTAAGTATGAGAAGGAGCGATGGAATCGATACAAGGGAGACGAGAGGAAAGTGGAACTACAATAGGCCTTCTACCCTCTCTTCTTATCTATTGCTTATAGGAAAAGTCTAAAACACTTTAAACTTATCCTCTTTTTCATTTAAGTGTTGTATGCGAAGAATTCATTTCGTTGTTTCATGAAAAGTATGAAATTCTAGTTTGTTGCATCATTAAAAGCTAGGATTGCAATGGCATTTGGAAAACAAAAAGAACTCTTTTTGCTTTTGAAAGGACTGTTAGAAATGTTCTTGTCAAGAATTTAGGGATTGGAATGAAATTTTCATTAGTTTATTTTTTTGAAAAGTGAAGTAGTGAAAGATCATTTTTGCTTTTTGTTGCTTGGTTTTTTGCATTTGACTATGTAGTTTCTATCCTCTCTAGTGTAGGAAATTCATCGAATTGAAAGGGTCTTGTCTCATTTAGTTGCATTTAAGGTTTTTCAAGTCGCATCGCTAAGACCTGAAAATTGAAACACAACTCAAGATAAACTTTAAAATGAATTCAATTAACCTAAGGTGCATTTGACATTGATCATATCTAAAAGGTCAAGGCTAGAGATGTGTTCTGGCATCTTTAAAACTAGTAGGTATCGTTAGCTTCGACATTAGATAGAACTAGTATGGATTTGTGCTCCTTGTACTATCGGGTATATAATGGGAGACCCCTCTAGGCTGCAATCGTTTAACCCTAGGAAGCCAAGTTGGCTACCTTGCAAACGTGATACACCAAACACAGCATTTGGGGAGATTGCCTGCTCGTACTTCTCAATTCACTAGGAGGTATTTTGCAGTTCATGCTTTCCTGGTAATCCTATTTACATAGATAATGAAGAGCAGTCATTTGATCTTTTTGACTCATTAAACTTATAATATCATTCGAGCACTTGTCCTTTCAAGCTTGTTTCTAATTTAAAGTGATAAAGTCATCTTTGTTTCTTTCTTGACTCTTAAAAAATGAAAGAGCACCAATCTTTTTATGCATCTTAATAATTGATTGCCCACGATCTGATAACATCCTGTTAGTATTTTCTGAGACCAAATCACGAGTTTCCTTTAAAGAAAATTTTAAATCCTTGAAGTTTATTTTTCTGCCGACTAAGACAAGGTCATTGTGGCTAAACCATCTGGTTCACTTAGTTCCTCTTCCTCTCCTCCATCTGAAATATTGTCTGAGGAGTTGTTTCCTGAGTTACCACAGTCACTCGAGAACCAAGGTGTTGAACTCAGAATTTTTTTGAGAATTCAACCTTTGTCATCTTGTCCTCTGCCTACTTTCGATACTGGGTCATCTACTGATCTTGGCTTGGAATCTCTAGACAATCCTATTCAAACTCTAGATAACTTGTTGACCACTGACGGTCAGCTTGGACTAGTTATCTACCCTCTGAATCCTCTATTTGAATCTATTGTGATATCACCGTAGTGTCCTTTGTTAGGTCCCTATACTACTAGTGTAACCCCTTATTGTTATTAGTACAACCCCCTTATTATATTGTTGTTCCCATGTAGTCCCCATATTGTTATTATTGTGCCCCATAGAAGCCCACTATTATTATTATTGTGCCCTGTTGATGCCTCGAAAATCGCTGCAACAACATTGGGGAAACCACCCGATCCGGACCTTAGTACAACTCCTTTTCCGTTTGGGATAGTGGCTCCGACTAGGGGTAATGGGACCAGTTTCCTAGAAATAGATAAATGGGATGAGTGAATGCTTTGTAGATAACGCTAGTGATAGGTAGAAGGCTGAAACTATTGACAGAAATATAAGTAAACAAAACTATCCCGGGAATCTATTGAGCTCTAAAGCGTAGCTTTTGATGCTCTATGTCTAAAAGACAAACATATAGATGACTGTATCTTTAAGACATAGATATTGAATCATTTAAGATTGTTGTGCTTAAATAGTTAAGTAGAGCGATTGAAGCGAAATTACTACACTTTATACATTCATATCATTATCATATACATGATTATAAAGTAAAGGTACATCATATAAACACCCAATAGTGGAATGAATAAGATTTGTTGTTATAGCGCATGCATACAATCAACGATAGCAAGAATAATTACATAACAATTCACATACACAGAATGACTTCAGACAAAGACAGAAATACCATTTGAGCTGCTTGCCACTCCCAGATATCAATTGCTATGTGTATTTCTTCCCTTAACGCATAAACATTCCTCAATCAACGACAATAGTGCACAATTGTATAAAGATATTTCTTCGTTAAAGTAAGAACAACTGGTCGAGTTTCATAAAAGAATAAAGGCTGAAGCACAATAGTGCAAACTTCAGTCTGTTAAGTCTATTACAAAATTTTATGACCTTTTCTAAAAACATGAAAGGGTCTATAAATACAATACTAATCTAAATATCTATAAAACAGAAATGCTACTTAAGCTGATATCAATAACTTTTGTTGCTATTTCGGCTGGCGATCTGGGGAGCTGGAGGATGATTCATTGAGTCAGCTGCTTTCCTTTAAATCTGAGTTGATTAATGGCAAGCATTGGCTCAATTTCAGGAGGTTTGTTGAGGCACGAACTGAGCTGGGAAGCATAGGTGGCGTCTTGGATGTCGGGAATCATACACTGGATGGCATCTGTTAAACACTTGAGGGCGGCTCTTTGTTCATGAGGCTTAACTAGGAAGTGCCAATATGCTTCCATGTTTAAACTATTAACTCTGGCGATTAATCTTCCTCTGCCTTCTAACTCTAGATAACACGTTTGCTCCAATGCATTTGTTGTAATAATCTTTCCCGGTGTACACTGGGAAATCATGTTTGCTATGTAGAGAGTGTCGTTAACTAGATCAACTAAATTGCTAGAAGTTAATCTACATCTTGAAGCTACTCTCTCTGCCTTTAACACCTGTGTGTGCCATTCCGTGAAAAGTATATCTTTATGAACCTCAAGTATCCTGGGCAAATTGGAGGCTTTTCCCGACTTCGAATCTTGCCATTCAAGATATGCAGTAATAGCCTCATTGGCTTGATTCAAGTCATCCCTAGCTTTCTCTACCTGCTCATTTATGGATGTAGTTAATTCGCAGAGTGGCTCCGCTTGAGAGATTTGTTGACACAAGAGTTTAATTTGTGATATTAGTGCATTGTTTATCAACGTTGCCTCTTTCCTGAACTCTGTTATCTGCGAATCTCCTTTTATTTTCTCTAGCTGCGATGTTATTTGAGTGATTTGCTCATCCTTGGTTTTCACCATTTGCTCATTCGCTGCTTTCAACTTTTCCAAAGCCTCCGTTAATTCGTTCTGTTTCTGGATCGCTGCCTAATCAATTCTCTATTTCTCTGCTTCCAATTGTTGAGTCAATTGATTATTTATTTGCTGTTGCACCAATAATTGCTCGTCTGCCTACGCTGTCCTCTATTGTTGTGCCGCTAACTGCTCCTCCGCTTGCATTACCTTCTGCTTTATTTCGGCTAATTCTGTCTGTAAAGTGGAGATTTCTTGGTCTTTAGTCTTTAACAAAAGACTCACCTCTGATGCTTTGTCGATGGTTGCAGTTGAATAGGCTCCAACGTACTGTGACAATTTAGTTAAATCATCGGAGGGATCCAGTTTCTCCTTCCACACTACATTTCCTGTGACCGTTTGTTCTGGAAAGATAGAAGGTTGATCAAGCCTTTGTCTCTTCCTCGATCGTTTTACCACTGCTCTGTGCCTTGGGCTGTAGAAGACATCCAATGGCGGAATATCTTCTACTTGTAGAATGATTTGATCGATGGGACCTTTCGGAATTATTTCAATATCATTAGATTTAGGTGGGCCACTAGTTCCACTCAGAACCTGAGATGAGGTATCATCCTGCATATTGCTGGTCTTAGGAGTATCAGTACTTTTTGAGTCTTTCCCTCCACTGATAATGGTATCGAACTGCTGCCATTCCTTTAGCAATTCAGGGTCTGTGATAGTACCCATGGTTGTATCGGTGGTGGTCTGTTTAGGTTCAGACTCCTTCAGCAATTGTTCTTGTTTTTTCTTTTGTTGCTCCTCCTGTTCCTCTCGCCGTTTATCCGCCTGCTCTCGTTGATGTTTATCCTCCTGCTCTTTTCGCTGTTTATCCTCCTGCTCTTTCTTTAACCGCTCTTCCTGTTCCTTTTTGTGCTTTTCCTCTTGGTATTTCCTCTGTTGTTCCTCCTGCTCGCTATTATGATCTTTCGTTGTAGCAGGAGGTTCCTTTGTCTGTTGCTGACCCGGCTCGCTTGATGATGCTGTTGGGTTAGCGTTAATAAATCTAGAGGTAGAGTTTGCAACCTCTGCTCCCTAAGTTTAGTAAACTCAGTTAACCCTTCATCGTTGTATCTCATCTTGGCGAGTTCTTTGGGTTGACCTATTGATTCAGCTGAAGAGAACATGTCATCAAACATATCTTCTTTATGATCAAACGTTGCTAATTTAGCATGTTCCAAGGCGGCATAGGCAGTTCGCTTTGGGTCAAATGCTCTATTCGGGATTGTAGCCAGTGTTAAAGCTTGAATCTTTGTGGCCTATTTTTCCATATGTTTGAGGTCATGCAGGGTAAAGACACCACATCTCAAGGGAAAAGTAGGCCAACCCCTTTTCTTCTCCTTTTTGAGAGTCTGTGTAGTACTCTCAGCTGTAATCTGGTATGCAATTTCCCTTGCTAGCAATTTATCAGGAACATATAGGGGGAGGACATGAGGATTGGCTTGGCTGCCAAAGACTCTAATATAAGTAAAATGCTCTTCTCCAAACCAACTAGCCACTGCTGGCAAATCAAAGGAGGCTAGGTAGGAGATCCTTGAAATGGGTTTATCAAAAATTGAATAATAAACGGGAACCATGAAACCATTACAAATCTGATACAAGTGGCTTTTATAGGATGACTTCCACAACTTGCGATGATAAATATGAAAGGGCGAGGGGTCCTGTGCAGTCCACCTCCAACCAAGAATAGGGAATTCGGAATTGAAACATAAGGTATCTAGGATATATGCGCTATAGTAGAATGGGGGAATTTTCCTCTCAGTGACTATAGTTTTATTCCTAAATTCACTAACAGCTTCTGCTAGCTTATCCGAAAGGATAGTAGCCCAATCCATAATCATGCTGTTCACTGCCGCCTCCATAAGAGGAACCATTTCAATGGTAAAAATGGCAGAGTCGTGTAAACCCCATAATCTACACATCATTATACCTGCATAGCAATAAGGAGAAGCCAAAGAATCGACTGAGTACTTACCAGAGGATTCGTGCTTGTGTTTATTTGGATTTTGCCTCCATTCATTGATAGGTTCAGACTCAATCTCATTCTCGCTCGCAAACTTCTCCAAGAAGGCACTGTTGTATATCTTCTCCGGTTTGGGCAAATGATACATTTGCCTCAGGTCTTCTGGCTTGAACGATCCAAAAATCCTTCCATCTCTTGTGCTAAACGTTCTGTCCATGATGGGGATTTCTTCAATCGCCCATCGCACCACGTCGGTATATGGGAGAATTTGCTCCTTGGCTGCTATCCTGTGAAGGAAAGAATCAGCCGAATCCTTGAGAGTGCAGTTCGACTTCTTTAATGAATCCGCGGTAGCTTCTTCTATCGTCTGCTTTTGTTTCTCGGCCTCAATTAAGTCATAAGTTCCTTGCCAAGTCACTCTGGCGAGGCATGTGCATGTTGTGTCAGATATTAGGCCTTTCTTGCTATTTGCTGCGGCTTGTCCTGTGACTGGTGGATTGGAAGCACCTGCGACTTTCTTAGACTTCTTACCCATCATGCCCGAACTCCTGTTTATGACTGAATTCTGCACAGAGAGGCAATTTGGCGTAACACAGAGAGATAGCAATAAAACTAGCAATTGATAGCAAATGAAAGGATGCACAGTGATATATTCAGCTTTTAAAACGGGCGTGGAGATAATCCATAGAAAGATTTTTTGACTTGAATCCATTAAATGGCCGTATAGAACCTACCACCTTATAAATGCCCATTATATCATTATTCGGTCGAGAGATCTCATTATGCATGCAATGGACGTATTGGCAGCCGAGCGGGAGTGATTATGCCTTAAATATGATTGAATTGAGCTTTCCAATCACTTTAACGGCTTTCTATGGAAAACCGTGCCTTATCGCATCGCATCGGGGATTATAACAAGTCTGCCTTTACAATCTTATCGAGTATCGCCGATCGCCGATTGCGATATCACATCGGCGAAAGGCTTATGTATATTAAGACTCAAACAAGGGGACCCACCGATCGCCGATTGCGATATCGCATCGGCAAAAGGCATATGTGCAATGTAACTCAAACAAAGGGAACCCGCCGATCGCCGATCGCCGATCGCCAAATACTATATCGCATTGGCGGAAAACCTTGCGCCATTTTGTTGTGTCCCTCATGTCATTGTGATATGCGATCTTGCGATCGCTTTATCGCAATGACTGAAATTTTCTTTATTTATTTTAAATGGATATTGCTTCAAAAAGAGTTTTTATGAAGCGCTCATTTGATTATCGGACCTTTCGTTAAGTAAAAGTTTTGATATCAATTTTATTTTAAAGGGACCCATTTCACATTTTAATGTTTTATGAATAAAAAAACATGAAATGGGGGGTTGTTTGCAGAGCACAACAATTGGCGATTCACTGGAAGAACCAGTTATCTCTGGAAAAATAAAAAATGCTTAAACTTTTTGAAAATAGAGTTTCAATCTACAAAGGAAAATTCTGATATAACTAGGTATCTATGCATTCTGTATATCATAAAAATAATTTTGCTAACTCCTTCCTTTTGCTATCTTGAAATAAGTATATTTTAAGTCTCAAATAGGCCTCTATTGGTTTATAATGATAAAAATAGGAAAATCTCTCCAAATCAGCCTTTATAGTAAACTCGTCTGTCATAGGTAGAGCCTCTGCTGCCAGCAAACGTTTATAGTCTCGACAGGGATACCTTTTAACCATATAATTGTCCATTGT
>APFE031669712.1:124256-134545 GCA_000404065.3 Pinus taeda | reverse complement strand
ATTTTAAAGGAAAGCAATTAAATCACACTTGGAAATTCTATTATGATATTAAATTCATTACAAAAACCAATTCTTTAAATAAGTATTTTTAAAATTTAACATAGATAAAATGACTTTTGGAAAATTTACTACGTGAAAAATATATGTAATTTTTATTATGATATTTGTAATTATAATTTAATTTATAAAATCTTAAATTTAGATAATAAATTAGATTTAAATTTTTTATTTTAAATATATATTCACATTCAAAACCACTATTAAACAAGGCCACATAGCTAGCGTTCCTGCCGCTTAGTTTGATTTAACTACTAATTTACTTTGTAATGCTATGATGTAATTAGTTTTTGCTAAATGTTATTAGTTAAAAAAACTTTCTTTTAATGTGTCATGTACTGAGCGAGTTGGTTCAAGAAATTTCATGCTTCTCATGGGCGCATTGAGAAATTGTATCTACAATGCGAGTTTTTTTTTTATCACAACTTTGTGAGAGTTTTTTCACTTCCATGCTTCTCATGGGTGCATTGAGAAATTTTATGTACAATGTGAGTTTTTTTTTTTTATCACAACTTTATGAGAGTTTTTTATCTCTTTACAACTGTTGTATGGTGGCTTTCATATATTTTTGTCAATGCTTCCCTAGAAAAATGCATTTATTTAATACATGAAAAGAAAAACACTCCTACACATAAACTAGAGAGGACACACTATTCAAAAAAAGGAAGAGATAAAGCAATTTGTGACCAAATATGTCTACTTAGATGAGATCATTATCAACTACCATAAAAGTTACTTTTATAGGAAAGAAAGCAACCAATGCAAATTTCCAAAAATAAATGCAAATTAAGAAATATTCTAATAGAGACTAGCCTAGAAAAGAAACTCGTTACACGCCACTGCATTAGACACATTGGTATTGAGTAAAATAAATAAAAAATTAAATAATTCAAGAAGTTGAAATGATCTTGTAACTCCTCTTTGAATAGTCGTAAATTCTCACCATTATCCCATAATATTAGTAAATTAATCTTCACTGTAACAAAAACCGGCCACACCAACTAGCATAAAGAAGAGGAAGAATGGTATAATAAATTCCCTTTGGTCTACTCAAAGAATAAACAATCTCCAGCAAAGTCAGGTAAGGGGAAGAAAAAATGGAAACTTAGGGAAACTCAAAATGAAATAGAATAGTGGATTCAAGAACAAAATACTTTCACTCTTTAGTTTGATGGCGCTTCCAAAAACAACCCCAGACAAGCAGGAGCAGGGGGAATAATCACAAATCAAAATGGACAAGTCATCACCACTTATGAATGGGGATTGGGAAATCTGACAAACAACATGGCAGAGGCCTATAGCCTTTTTCTAGGTACATGCATCCTGAAAATCTTCAAGCCAAAAATCCAGTCATAATTGGCGACTCAACAATTATGATAGCAGCTATGGAATCAGGGGGCGACTTCAAAAATCAGGCCCTCAACAGAATCAAGCACAGGATTTTGGTAAACTCTAAACAGATGGGGATCATTCAATTCAAACATGTCATGAGGAATCATAATACCAAGGCAGATTCTCTAGCCAACAATGCAGTCACCAGACCCGTAGGGCAGGTCCGTGAGTACAACAACACATATGATAAATCATTCCCATAAGACGCCCCTCCCCACAGACGGGCTCGTGATCCAAGGATCCAATAGTCATCTCAACAAAAAGTCTGCATCTCTCTTTAGTCCGTGCTGCTGGACGTACGATTCCCTCTTCACTGATAGCATCCATTCCCACATCCCAAGCACTGTCAAGGAAATCCTCAGGCTAATGGAAAATATGTACCGGGCAATGGAACAGGAAGAGTCTTGTGAAAAGATCACTCAGAAGTTAGGCAAAAGTCATTTCGCACTCCTCAAAGGCTGCTCAAGGAATATTTGAATTGACATTCGGGACAGGAACATCTTAGAGCAGTCCGATCCGCTTTCAGAGGCTCTGAAGTTTGAGTGGGCTTATAAATAGCTTGTAGTGCATTGGTTCAAACAATCCAGTGTTGCAGTTGGTTTTTTCTCTCTCAGAAAAGGCTCATGCTCCCATCGTCCCTCCTCTAGATCACCCACGGTGTTATTCAGTCAAAGAAGCTCCTCAAAGTCAGCTCTGCGAGGTATAATTTCCGTCTGTCGGGATTGTATTTTTGTTCTTTTCTCTAACATCTGTGCTGTTTTTGTGATCCAGCCTCATTCAACTTCACTGGCCTCTGTTCCGCTGGTCTCTGTTCCTCATTATCTCTACTACCATCCTCACGCTCTCTCAATTCTGTCGGCCTCTGTTTCGCAGACCTCTGTCCCTCATCATCTCCATTTTCATCCCCTCGCTCTCTTCCCTATTTGTTTCCCCCCCTACAGAAGCTGCTTCCTCCCTCTCTTTTCGATCCCCTGCTTCCCACCCCCTCTTATCTCTAGAGCTCTGCGTTTTATCCTCTCTCCTCTGAACTGCCCCTCCGCCATCAACTCCCTGATCTGCCTATCTTCTTCCTCTAGAATCTATGTTAATCTTCACTCTCCTCTCTGTAGGAAGCTAATCAAGCTTTGTCTCAAGATATCCAAGATTACTCAAAACCTGTCTACAATGTCAGAAGATCCTTTGGACCGTGTCGTCACCAATAGCAGTTGCACCCTTTGCAAGGCGCATTGCTTCATGATTGCCCGCTTCATCAAGCATTTTAACGAACTCAAAGAAGAAGTTCAGACAGATAACAAATCAAAGAAGAAAAAGCTTGAAAAACAGAAGCCGGAAATCAAAGGCCTCAAAGAGAAATGCACCCACTTGGAAGAAGCCATCAGCCACATTAGATCTATGAACCAAAGCATGCAAGGGGAGGCCTCAACAAAGAACAATGATAAAAAAGAGCAGCCGCCTGATGATTCGGTTATTCAGTTCTGGTGAAAATGTCTTATGCATTGTAAATACTATTTGCTCCTAGGTCAATTCATACGGAAATATAGCCAGTTTTCCTTCCAAGTCTTAAAAACCAAGTCTAGTGAATTGGATCAAGGGACTGCGCGCCCATTTTGGATCAATTCCACTTTGCTTCCTCTAGTATCTGTAATGGGACTTGTCCCTCTGCTGCATTTTTTTATAATATAACAAGTATTCGACCGTGTTAAAAAAAAATAGTAAATTAATCTTCCAAATGTTGCTCATGTTGCTCCATGTTATTTAAGGAAGTTTGTTCACATTAGCTACTCCATTACATGGTGATGTTTTTTGTGAGATGATGTAAATATTAGAACACATGTGATATTCCTTCTACTTTATTATTAATTATGGAATTGGTCCATTATTGAGTTTACCATTAACCATAATTTTCCATTTTGAGAAAAATAACTCTATTTTTTTTTCTTTGTAAGCTATGGTAGTACCTTCCTTTTCTATTTATAAAAACAAGTTGTTCGATATACAACAACTTGGTGGCCTCAACTTGCCCATATGGGAAACCAAGTCTGTTGGCCACCTGAGTCTGTTATATGCCATCCAATAACAAAATTTAATCAGTCTTTCAATCCATGCTAAGTAAAATGCACATCTAAAAACACTAATCATGTTCCAAACTAACATAAAACACCTGAAAAGAAATGCTAGCCACAAAATGATCAAACTGGAAACTTCAAAAAACAACTAGTCCTTTCAGTCATATTTGTCAGATTCCACATTAGCTGGTGTTGCCACCGAGTCGCCTAGTGCTGGAGATAGCTTCAACAATCGTTGCTGGATCTCATCCAGCTTACTGTCTTTCATAATCATGATAATTTGCAGGTTTTTCATGTCCTTTTTGATATTGGGCGTGCCTTGGGCTATTTCTGCCATTTCTCCTGCCACCTGCTCCAGAGTCTTGGCTAGTAAGCGCTTCAAAACCCAGTACACATAAGGCTTGCCTGTATAGCATCATCCTACCTCTGGTGTGCCCTGGGTTGTGGATAATATCCCCCCATTCCTCCATCTCTATCTTAGAATCTTCTTCCCTGAAGCTGTATTCCATCTCCTGTATTAGCTGACAAATTCCAGCATCCGTCCCTTCTCTATATGCGCAAGCAGCTTCTTGGACAGCCGTCCTAATAGATTTCCTGCCTTGCCTCTGACTTGCTGGTGTCGAGGTTGTCAAAACGCTTCTACCCGGCTGGCTCTGACGCCCTCTGCCTCCACGACTCCTGCCTCTACCTAGGCGAGTCATCTTTTCCTTTCCTGCCTCCTACTTACAATTAGCAACAACAAACATTAGCTTTCTAGGAGCTACAATCTTCCCATAAGTTAGCATGTCCTTGTCACTTAGCCTTCCTTCCCCACTCCAGTATTCCTTGTTATTATGGAGAATCGATGGTCTTTTCCCCCCTGGACTAAGGTAGATGGGCAAACCCTCTATCGTCCTATCCTCCGCATGGATTACATTCCCAATTTTCTTGGGATGACCCTCTGCCTTGCTAATACAATCCCCCAACATGCATATGCTTTGATCCTCTCACTTCCTCACAATGCAGATCTCTGCCCTGTTCAGATATGGCCCCTCCCCTACAATTCCCAGATTTCCCCCCTCCTCTAACTTACTATGCATGTAGAGTGAAGTGCTGACCCACTCAGACGTGGCCCCTCCCTTTCCATTCCCAGCTTTCCCCCCTCCTCCAACATACCAAGAATGACAGAGTGAAATTCAGGAGGTAAGCCAAAGGAAACATACCCGGAATTACTCTCAACCACAAAAGATCCCAATGCCCAAGCTGCTCTGTTCCCCGCCTTCCTTCGCTACACCCTGAGCTCTCTTCCTACCCTTGCCACCCTCATATACCCCTTCCCATCTGCCCTACATCCCATCCCACTACCGCTGCTGTTTCTTTCCTCCTATCCCCCACTCTCCTACCGCTTCGCTGCCTTGAAACTCCCGCAAGAATGCAGGATGCCACCATGTCCATTTGATCTGCGATGAGGGCAGTAGGTGGCCGTCCTGGCTGTTCTCTCCCCTGCGTTTTCCTCCTATTCGTACTCTCCCCTTTCATCACCCCGATCAGGGGCCATCTGTAACTGCTATCTTGAGGTCACGTCTTCATGGTAATCTTAGGCAAGGATTGCTTTGAGGGGATCTAATCTGGGCTCGTCAAGTTGGGGTGGCCAGATACTATCCAGATTTCCACCTTGTTCATTACTTCCCTAATTAGCTAGGAAATCAACTGCTCCATTGCCTTCCCTTCTTGCATGATTTATGATCATATATTCAAATTGCTTTATAATGGTTTCCAAATCTTGAACCAGGCTAGCCGTCCTCTAGCTTTTCATAACTTTGTCCCATGTCTTACCGTTATTAAGTTTCCTTATCATGTCAATAACCAGTTGGGAGTCACCTTCTACTTCCAAGTTGTTGTATCCATTTCTTATTGCTGTTCTTAATCCTTGATAAGCTTCCATAAGCTCAACTTCATTATTGCTCATGATACCACCATAGTCTAAGTATACCCATCTTGTTCTGCCTTGGTCATCCTGGAAGATGCCTCCGAGCCCCGTCGGCCCCGAGTTGCCTTTGGAGGCTCCATAAAAATTTAGTTTGATGAAACCATCAGAAGGGCGAGAGAAATGGGTAGGGCTAATGTTGCTTGTGTCAGGGGGTTTCCGCATCTGAGGAGCTACCATTCCTTGATCTAAATTTAGCTTGTTCAGAATCTGTTCTTCATTAGATGTTGTTTTCCAATCCTCTTGACTCCAAGCTTCCGCTAGAATAGTTTCTCTTATATGACTCAGGGTTCTTTTGCAGACCTACTCTAGAGGCAGCTCTTTATTTTGAAGGATTCTTCAGTTTCTTTCTTTCCATATCACCCACATGTTCATGCCTACCGCTAGACTCCAGGCCCTTCTAACCACAGGGCTCATGAATTGACCGCGCCCCCATTGTTTGATTGTTTCCTTGATGTTATGAGGATCTCTATTTGTCCTTCCAAAGAGTCTCCTGATTTCTTTCCATTGCTGCTGCGCAATAAGACAGGAATTCAAAAGGTGTTCCGACGTTTCTTGATCCTGTTTACAAAGACAACATCTGGGGGGACCCTGAGTTCCATGTTTTGAAGTTGATCCCATGTCAGAATGCGACCTTTACAAACAAGCCATAGGAAGTGAGTCACTTTTGGCCACCAATTTCCTTGCCATATTTGTTTCCATAGGGTTTCAGGGCATCTTGTTTCTACTGCGTGATGAGATTGTAGGCTTCTTTGATTGTGAAGGTTCCCTTCATTGAATGACCCCATCTCAGTATGTCTGGACCTGTTCTGATAGCTATTTTCCTTGTCTTCATTTATTTTATATACAACTCTCTTTGTTCTGTATCAATATTCCTATCCCATTCATCCATATTTTTCCAAGTTCTCCAAGACTCCTCTTTGCGATCTTCATTCTAGAACTATCTGACATAGTTCAAACCTTCCTCTTTTTCCTTCTGGCATGTGTTTCTTAGTCGCTGAACATCATTCAGTTTCTCCCTTTGTTGCCAATATTCTTCCCAGAATTTGGTTGTATTTCCATTCCGAATTTCCGAGAAAGCATGCTTGGATATTATGTCTCTGTTTTGACTGGCTAGGTTCCATATTGTAGAGCCTTTTTGGATTTCCTCAAGCCTTAAGATTTCTTCTGTTGTTGCTGGCATGTTATATTTTCTCATCTAGATTCTTTTCCATAGGTCTCCTCCTCCCATCATCCATCTCCACCAGAGCTTAGCCCCCATTACTTGGTTCAAAGTAAATGGATCTCTCAAGCCCAATCCCCCTTCATCTTTTCTCTTGACCAGGCCCTTCCAGGATATCAATGCCCATTTCTTTTGTTTCTTCGGTCCTCCCCACAGGAATTTCTTGACGATCTCCACCATTTTGGCGCATGCACCTTTGGGGGTAGCCGTTGCCGAGAGTTGGTAGATTGGAATCGCTTGTAAAATTGCTTTGACCAGTACTACTCTTCCTGCTATACTTAGGGTTCTAAAGGACCAATTAGCCAATCTACTAGTGAGTTTATCAATGGTTTGTTTCCAATTCGCCATCTTTAGAGGATTCAGGGCTAACGGGGTGCCAAGATATTTTGTGGGCAAATTGCCCGAACAGAAACCCAATAATCTTGTCAAATATGTTTTGACATTTCCGGTAGTGTTGAAGAAGCATGTGCATGATTTCTCCTTGTTGATTTGAGTACTAGATGCTTCCATGAAGAGTTGTAGGATCCATTTTATTCTTTTTACTTCTCTGGGAGACATTGCACAAAACAACATGATATCATCCACAAATTGCTGATGTGTGATCGGAAGGTTATTACCCCATATCTGGAGCCCTTTGATTTTCCTTTCCCACAATTCTTTTTTGATATATTTTCCCAGCCCTTCCGCTGCAATGATGAACAGGAATAAGGACAGAGGGTCCCCCTGCCTTAGTCCTCTAAAGGCTTTGAAGGTTGTAGATGGCGTCCCGTTCAGAAGAATGGAGAAATTCAGGGTGGAGATCATATCATAGACCCAATCTATCCATCTATTGCAAAACCGAAGGCCGCTAATACCGATTTAAGGTATGCCCAATTCAGACGATCGTAAGCCTTAGATAGGTCCAATTTGATCACCATTCCAGCTTCTTTTCTGGATTTCAAAGAATGCACTACTTCTTGTGATGCTACCAAGCCATCCAAAATTTGGCGACCTTCCACGAAATCGGTTTGTTCCAGAGAGATAATGCTTGAAAGGATTGGCTTAAGTCTTTTGGCCATAAGAGTTGCAATAATTTTATATATTACATTACAAAGAGCAATGGGTCTAAAACCTTGGGGATCTTCAGACTTAGCAATTTTAGGAATAAGGGACAGAAGAGTTGAGTTTAGGCCTGCACATACCTTCTGGTTTCTTCGAGATTCTTCCACCACACCCAGAATGTCTTCCCTAGGAATTTCCATCCCGCTTGGTAGAATTCCACTGTGAAGCCATCTGGTCCAGGAGCTTTATTCTTCTTCATCCCTTTCACGATCTCTTCCACTTCCTCCAGTGTTGCTACTCTCATAAGAGCTAGATTTTGATCTCTGGTAATCATACTTGGTATCTCATTGCAAATTCTCCCAATAGCTTCTCTTCTATCTTCTTGGGGTTCCGTAAGGAGGTCTTTGAAATGACTTACTAGAGTCTGTTCTATTTCTTCATGCTGAGTTAAGCGAAGTCCTTCTTCATTTTTTATAGATAAGATTCTATTTCTCTATCTCTGCTGAATCATTGCCTCATGGAAAAACTTCGTGTTCCTCTCCCCCTCTCTTAACCAATTCACTCTTGGTTTTTGTTTCCAAAGAATCTCCTCCTGTTTCCTTCTTTCTTCAATTTGGCTTATCAGAATCCCTTCCTCTCTAGAAAGTTCCTCACTTTTGCCTTCTGTTATGATTTCTTGTTGAAGTTTCTTCATTTTCTGGTCTAGAAGCTGTTGGTCCTTGAAGATGTTCCAAAATTCCTCTTTGTTCCATTTTTTATCTTCTCTTTTATTTCCTTTAATTTTAATGAGAAGGTCTGCATTCTACTTCTTCCCCTTTGTTGGCTTTGTTTCCACCATTCTTCCACTTTAGTCATGAACTGCTAGTCTTTGAGCCAGAAGGCCTAAAATCTAAAAGGGCATTTCTTGGGGCTAGCTTTGATGTCAATTTCCAGTTTGATCAGCTAGTGGTCAGAACCCATTCCCGGAAGGATTATTTCTTCAATGAAGGTATCCCAGTTTATTGTCTATTCTGATATTAGGAATCTGTCTAGCCTCGAGGCAATTTGGTGTATGCCTCCTCTTATGTTGTTCCATGTGTGAATCCCATTTATCGTTGATATGTCGACCAATCTTTGTTCCGTAATAATATCTCTGCATATCCAAATCTAATCTTCTAAGGCCTCCTCTTTTTTCCTCTAGAGATGTGATCGTGTTGAAGTCTCCCCCTACAATCCATGGAGTTTCTGGGTGGAGGCTTTGGATTTTTCCCAAGTTCTGAAGGAAGATCCTGCGCTCTCTTGGTATATGCAGACCATATACTCCAGTGAGAAGGACCCATTCTTGTGATCCAATATTCCTGAATTTGCCCGAGAGAATTTGAGGAACACTTACCCAATTTTCAAATTGAATCTCTTCTGGGTTCCAGAGAATTGCCAGGCCCCCTGCACTACCCATGGCGTCCTGACATATTATCTCATAATGCGGCTTAAATTTGCTCATAATGTCTTTCAATTTCTGTTTGCTGATCTTTGTTTCTTGGACTATCATTATATTGGGATTATCTCTCTTAAGTCTCTCTTTTAGATATCTCTGTTTCCCCTTACTATTCAACCCTCTAATATTCCAAGTTGTAATTATCATTTTAACAGTTTGAGAGGTTGTTGGAATACCTCTAACAGAGGTACGACTCTTCCTGAATTTACGAGCATTTCTCAAACCATTTGGATGGTCTCGCTCATAGGTATTCTTCCTCGTTTTATTCCTCCTTTCCCTACAGTGCCCGTGTCTATGCTTTGTCCTCGCGAGCCTAACTATTCTGGTTGATTTATTATGACTGCCCCTATTTTCTCCTTGTATCATTGGAACATGTCTTTGTATAAATCATTTTGATCTTCTGGGATGAATCTCTCATCCAGATGCCTCCATTCGTGTAGAAGTCTCTTCATGATTTGTTCCTCTTCACTTCCTTTATCCTTCTGGTAGTCTAACTCCATTTGACACTGGTCTTGAGGGTTTTCTATTCTCTCCACTTCCTTCTCGAGTTCCATACTTGTTTGCGTTTTATTTTTCCCTTTGTATACCTTTATAGGTTCTGCTGTTTCTTCGTCACTATCTTCACCTTCCACTTCCATTTCCTCTTCTTGTAATACCCTGAACTTGTTCTGATTTTCCTGAGTTATTTCCTTGGGTGGTGGTTTCTAATTAGTCGGTCCTTTTTGAGGTTTTCTCCACTGAGGTACTTTTGTAAAATCTTCATCATCCTCCCTGCTCGTTGTTGGCTATTTGAATTGTTTATTAATTAAACAATCAAGTACCACATTTATTGTCAACCTGGGAAAGTCTTTTTATTCCAAAGGCTACCGCGTACTGTCTGTACTTAAATTCTAAAAGCATTGAGAGCTGTAGTATACTTAGTTCTTATACTAGGTTATCACAGTGCTGATAAAATAAAAGGAATTAATTAAAATTACAAATCTGGAAAACAAAAAGATGGATGCTCTGTTGGCAGAGGATCAGGACCCTATCCTCCAGGTGAGGACGTTCAGCACCTGCCCCTGGAATCAG
>APFE031669712.1:59928-95511 GCA_000404065.3 Pinus taeda | reverse complement strand
CCCGCGAAGGGGACAAGTCCCCCCCGCACCCCCCCGCATGGAGGGGTGTACAAAACTTCCTAGGGTATACATCCGGCTGAAACAAAGACCTCTGAACAATCATTCTCCACACACAACACTCTGCTACATCCCTCTTCAGATTCGACCAATAGTAATGTCTCTTCATCGTTGTGAGTGTCTTCTGATAACCTGGGTTACCTAAATACAGTTTCGCATGAACTCCCTCAAGACCACCTTCTTGAGATCACTTCTATCTGGTACATATATCCTTTCTCAGAACCTGACCAATCCATCTGATGTAAGAAAATAGTCCAAGTCCTCTGCACCTGTACCACTACCTATACCTGTACCATCACATGTACCTGTACCTATACTTTGCTACAGCCTGTGCACAATCTCCATATATCTGACATCCCGTTGTCCTAGTCACAAGCTCATGTCCTGTAAATCTGTCCCATAGGGTCTCATAACTGCTAATTGATTCACCTGTACCCGCCTTCTAAGAGCATCTTCCACTCTGTTCTCCTTGCCTTTGATGTATTTGATCTCAAAGTTGAATTCACTAATCATGGCCAACCACCGAGCCTTCCTACCATTCAGATTTGGTTGGTCAAATAGATACTGCAACCCACTGTGATCACTCATCAATGTGAACCTCTTTCCCAGAAGATAGTGTTCCACATCTTCAATGCATGTATAATTGCCGCCAACTTAAGATCATGCATGGGATAGTTCTGCTCGTGCTTGTTTAGTTTTTGGGACTCATAACATACCACCTATCCATCCTACATAAGGACTCCACCAAGCCCTCTCTTGCAAGCATTTGTACATACTACAAGCTCTTGCCCGAATCTACAATCTATAGTATTGGTGCATGTGTTAGCAACTGCTTAAGTTGCCCAAAGCTAGCCTCACACTCTTTGGTCCATTCGAAATTCTTACCTTTCCTCTGCAATGATGTGATGGGGTAAGAAATCTACGAGAAGTTCCTGATGAACCTCCTATATTATCCTGCCAAACCCATGAAAGTTATCACCTCATCCACACTCTCAGGAGCTACCCACTACATGATGGCCCTTATCTTCTCTGGATCTACTACAATTCCCTCCTTGGAGACACTGTGTCCCAAATAGTGTACCTCCGTTTGAAAGAAACTACATTTGCTGAGCTTATCATACAACTGATGCTCTCTCAACAATATCAACACTGCTGCTAAGTGCTCGACATGCTCTTCCTCATTTTTAGAATATACCAATGTATCATCAATGAACACAATAACAAAATTATCAAATATGGACATAACACACTATTCATCAAACACATGAATGTATCTAGAGCATTAGTTAAGCCAAATGGAACCACAACAAACTCATAATTCCCATACCTGGTCCTAAGCGCAGTCTTGTATATGTCCTCCTCTTTAATGCGCACTTGATGGTATCAGGATCTCAAGTCAATCTTCGAGACATTGCAGCTCCCTTCAGCTGAGCGAACAAGTCACCAATCCTCGACAAAGGGTATATGTTCTTGATAGTCACTTTGTTCAATTGTCTGTAATCAATGCATAATTTGAGGGTACCATCCTTCTTCTTCACAAACAAGATCGGTGTGCCTCAAGGTGATACAGTTGGCCTACTATACCCCTTGTCCAACATTTCCTTCAGCTGCAACTTTAAATCAACCAACTCAGGGGTGCTTATCCTTTAAGGTGCTTTCTATGCTGGAGTTGCCCTTGGCACTAACTCAATAGAAAAATGTACCTCCCTATG
Organism: Pinus taeda; assembly: GCA_000404065.3. Lineage (NCBI taxonomy): Eukaryota > Viridiplantae > Streptophyta > Pinopsida > Pinales > Pinaceae > Pinus > Pinus taeda. The sequence goes on along the minus strand of APFE031669712.1, from coordinate 93,742 downwards.
CGGTGAAAACTATGTGATGTCCTTAGGGAATACATCCCTGAACTGTTGTAAAACCGGGTATTTGTTCAACACATCTGCATCCTCAACCTCCTTACCCTTATCACTAGAAATCTGTACTGTTAATAACTTACACACTTCCTACGACTACTCTTTGCTTGCATAGTTGTCACCATCCTAACAAACATGGCTTTCTTCTTACCCTGCAAGACTCTTGGTTCTCCATTTTCATTAACACATTCAATGTCCTTATCAAAACGGTCTACCTTGGTTCTATGAATATACAACCAATCCATGCCCAACAACATACTGTATGAACCCAACGGTAATACATTTAGATGTGTTGTTGTAGGCATACCATTTAAGTCAAATGCACAAGATGTTACCCAATGATGCACTCGCTTCTTTGTACTTGTATCCAACTGCATTAACCAAGATTCTGCATGCAATTCCTTACTCAAACCACACTTATCCACCAAGTTAGGACTAACATAACTATAATTAGATCTAGGGTCAATCAAAATAGAAACAACTTGATCACTAAGCTTACCGCCCATATCAATGATAGGTGCCTAGTGTTTTGCTTGCCCATTGTCCACGACTGCATAAATACGAGGAATACTATGGCCTACATCTACAACAGTCTGCACCTCCTGTGCACTGTATATCTGGGGTCTACCACCCTGATTCTGCGAACAATCTCTCCTGCGATGATCTTTGCCACAAGTCCAACAGTCTATAGGCTTCCAACCTCCATTCTTGTTCTTCTCTTAAACTCCATGTCCCTATCCTCTATTTGATGCATTGAACCTCTTAGGTGGTGCAACATTCTCCTTGTTATCTGTACCCTGCGACCTTGCTCACTTTTTATCCCATTTTCCTTTTTTCCTTTCATTACCTCTCTAGTCTGGCTTAGTCTCATTTTTGCACTTTAATTGCTCATAGAAATGCTTTAGCTTTTGAATGGCCTCCTCCAATGATCTAGGCTCATCAAATTCAATATTGTCTTTGAATGCAACCGGTAACCCACTAATGAACCTTTGAATCTTAGCCTTCTCCTTTGTGAGGTAAGACACATACCTCAGTAACTCCAGGAACTTGCTAATGTACTCATCATTTATCATAGAAGCCATCTTTAGTTCATAAACTTCTTTTGCTCTGTCATCAAAGTACCTTTTTGACAAGTATTTCTTCTTAAATAGCCACTCCAACTCACTCCAAGACAAATATTCCTCAAGAATACACCTGGAATTCTTCACATCTTCCCACTAGATGTCGGCTTTACCTTTGAGACTAAAGGTAGCCACTCTAGCTTTCATGTTCTCTGAATAATCATGCAGCTTGAAGAACTTCCTCATGCCAAGCATTCATGCCTCTGCATCTTGTGATCTCTTTATCTCTCCATCAAAAGTAGGCAACTTTACCTTCTTAAATTCATCCGGAAAGTATCCCCTATCATTTCTCCTATAAGGATGATACCGATGACGATCATAGTGTCTATCTGAATCAGAACTAGAATCATACATGTGTCTATCCCTCCTCTCTGGAGTGTCCAACAATCTGCCATCTCTAACTGTATCATCTCTATCCGTTCAATGACCACCATGTGATCTACTACTGTATGCCCCATTAGTTTTATCTTCCTACTCATGACTGATCCATAGTAGTCCTTGTCGTTGTAAATCCGTCAAGTTCTGAAGTATTGCTGCATTCACCTCTACTAACTTTTCCTGCGACTGTATGATTCTGTCATTATCTGCCTTACAACTTCTTATCTCCTCTTTTAAGCTTCTCAATGTTACTGCCAAGTTAGAGGGGTTCCCAACACCATACCACTCTTCGGATTTGTAGGGAGAGTCTCTATAGTAAACCATATTGCTAGACATTTGCTATTTCTTCAATGCATAATATGTCAGATAAACCAAATCACAATAAATTGACGTACCTTATCATAACTTGGGGAGGATACCTTGTCTGCAAGATTACCAAATCAGCGTGATACATATATAACATAATCATAACAACATATAGACATACACAAGTAAATGTATCAACTCATAAAATTACTCTAACTAAGATCCAATCATCAATTTAAGGCCATATCAACAATTCATGCTATGACCTCATGCATGACAACAACCATTATTCCATTGTACACATTACTGCATGCAACCAATAATATGCATAAGCAATGCCAAACCAACTACAAATACGCATAACCACATGTAGTCGAACATACTTGATCAGTTCTTGTAATCAACATACAAGGCTAGTGCATGTAATCAAAATATTCAAAATGTAACCTAACATACAAGGATGTAAGTAGGTACCATGAAATCGACATGTAAGTGACATGTAATCCATACACAGTCAGTCACATACTCATTTCAAATACATTTCATGAAATCAATAACAAATTCTCCACGATAACCATACTACAACCATGATCCAATATAAAGCCATTGCAACAAGTATATAAGTGTAAGAGACACACATGCAATTGATATGCATGCATGACCAACACATAGCCCGTCTAGTATGATGGGTGAACCATGCTCTGATACCACTCTGTAACACCCTCCTCCCACATCTACCCAAGCAACCAACCAGCGGGCGTAAACATGTGACGAGAGGCCACTATGATATGATTCGACCTCATAAGTCACCTTAAGGAAGTGGAACAGATGGAAACACACCATACAGACATCCAACATCACCAACAAAACCCTCAAAAGACAAGTTAGCCACTCAGAAAACCTGTCCCTGGGTCCCACTATTGTTTTATGTCTCTTGGGCCATAGTCGCTTTCATGCTATGGGCAAGGGAGCGACCGACAACCTAAACTCACTCTCATAGGCATGCCTGCCAGTGACTGTGGACCAGAATTGTTAGTGTTGTGCCAACGAATCCGGGATTTGAGCCACTTTTTTAAGCCCACAACGCAAGTCACTTCCGAGAATTAAACCATCTATTCAGATCGGTACATTAACATGGAAATGACAACATTAAAGCAAATACTTGTTCAAGACCTTGATTGGATCCCTACTAGCCATGATAGGCATTTAATCAAACATATCATCGACATGTAATCTACAAGTGTAAATAAGAGAGTTAAGTGTAGGGATCTCATACTTATCTGATATTTTCTATGAACCATTGTTTCCTCATGCCATTTTCTGCATTATCATCTATTAGGTCATAGACACATTATCCATTCACATACAAGTAAAAACATACTGAGAGCCATACATAGTTGCTGTCATAAAATGTGCATATAACCAACATAATAGGAACACAAATACAATAAACATATCAGCCATCAAATCCATAAATACATCAGTACATTTTCACGTGAAAATCAAGGGAATGGATTTCTCATTAATGAATGCAATGAACCAACTAGAGATGGGACTACCACATTCCACTCGACCGTAGAATGGCTGAGCCAAATATCTCTTCAACCATTCACCCATGTGCCATATTCTAAGCATGAATGTGGGATCTCATAGAACACATCAATCAAAACTCATCCAGGGTTTCCAGAGGTCATCCACCACACGCCATCAAACAATTATTCCACCTCATGGTCGGACATCACCAAAACCATCATAAGTTTGGTCTCTATCCCATCCATCCAGGGCTCCAAATCATTTTTCAAACTCGGCTACGAGACTAGTAACTCAACCCACAAATTTTACCAGGCTCCCGAGCGTTTGTCCAACCAAGGCTATGGGACTAGTAACTCAACCCACCCAGGGCTCCAGAGCATTTGTCCAACCTAGGCTACGAGACTAGTAACTCAACCCAAGTTGTTCCAGGGCTCCATAACGTTTATCCAACCAAGGCTACGAGACTAGTAACTCAAACCAAGCTAAGGAAACATGAGAACCAAGCAAAAAAAAACAAGGAAATAAACCCACAATCACCATGGCTATCCAGGAAATGGCAAGGCTAGGCAATCCACTGTCAATCTCAGCCATCCTCCATGCCTGATGACATATCACAACCAAGAAACCACATGCATATTCCATGCATGCCAAAACTAGTGAATAAATCATACATGCAACTCGGTACCTACAAGAAAATCTGATGTAGTTGTTGATGCTGATGCCTTCCTGCACTTTCCTGCTCTTCCTTTTCCTTCTTTCTCCAAAAATCCAAGTATTCCACACCCTCCAAGAGTGCTCCAAAAAAACTCTAAGTATCCAAGAGTATGAGAGAGAGATCCAACACTGAACTGAAAAAATGTTACCAACTGATCCTCAGAATCCTTTTTATGAATGAGGCCTCTATTTTCTTCATTTTCCATTATTTTCCTTCATTTTCCTCCTCACATGCAACCTGTGACCTTTCACCTCCTTTTTCTCCTAATTTCCATTATTTTCATAAATAAATGTGCCAAAATGCCTTTTAATGCCTTAACCATTGCCTTTGCCAATTTCCTCAGCCATAAACAACCAGATGAACACCCCCTAGGATGTCTTGCCCAACATTCAACTTGGAATAAGTGTCCTATTCCTCCGTGGTTATTGTAATTAACTTTATTACATGGAATTTTCACCAGGGCTGTTACAATATCACCAATCAAGTGAGAAAGATAAGAACAATCCCAACAATGGGAAAACCAATTAAGAGTATGAGCTAGTATAGAGTTTATCATCGATGTAACAACAAAAAGATAGTTGTCCCACATGTGGGAAAAACTAGCCAAGCAAGCAAGAACTGAAACAACAAGAGCCCTAAGTATCATAGATATAACTAAAATGAAAGACAAGGTAGTAATCGTGAAGATAAAGAGGTGTCAAGTCGATAGGACAGTCTTATTCACTACAGTGTGGCACCACGTTGGGCTTGGAGGTGAGCCCATCTCAAGGCAAGCAAGCCTTATTTTGACGTCCAACAACAATAAGTTAAATTCATCCAACTTATGTAGAATATTGTCCCCTACCTCTTGTCAGTTAACTAACACTTCGTCGAAGGGAAACTTAAAGTGCCAATAGAGATAGTGATTTTGTCTACCTTTGGTATTCCTAGTGTTAGGAATCTAGGTGGTGAAACCATATGTTGGGTTACTGATTTGTCATCATTTTCACTTGTCTTTGTCATTCATTAAGTCATTACTTCCAACCATCCATTGCACCATTTCACTCACTTGCCACCATTTTTACCATAATTATTCATGATGTGTCTCTATATGTCTAAGTGGTTAATTAACATATTTTTCCTTTATTTTTAGTTGATTAAGAAGAATTTTGCATGGTTTTAACTAATGACAGTTTAGCAAGTTCAAGTTTCTGCAGTTTTGTCAATTTTCCGTAGCTACCTCCATGGTTGAGGTAGTAGCATCACTCTAGAAGGAATTATGGAACATGGAAATTATTTCTAAAGGTTCAAATATGGATTTCTATTGGTCAAATACCACCCAGCTAGCACGTGTTGACATCCAACATCAAATCAAGGGAAAAACATAGCAGTTTTGACCAGTCAACTTCAAACGCGTTTTCTGACCAAATGAAAGAGAATTTCGGAAAACGAAAACATGGGTTTTGTTTAGAAGGGGCCCAATCAAGTTTATTTTGAGTATTTTTCTCAAATTCGTTACAATTTAAGAGATTTTTGAAGATCTTTGGAGCCTTATTTTGCAAATTACGTGGATATACAGTTTTTCAAGTTGTCATTTAACGCACATTCAACAAATAAGCTAGAATGCGCTATTATTTAGCAAACTTATGGAAACAATATCATTATGAACATATTTGGGCTCATCTTTATCCTAAAATCTTTCAAAACATATTTGATTTTATCTTATGGCAGAATTCATGCATTGAAATTATGAATTTCTAGTTGCTTCAGATATCTATAAAACCATTGTAATTGATTTGATGAGGGAGAGATTATTGCTGGAAAAACTTTGATGTTGCAAATACAAGACTCTGTTTTTGTTTCATTCCTTTGTTGTGCATGGTATCAATGCATATTTAGTTTATAGAGGAGCTGTGTTATTACCTGCATCTTGTAAGAGGGCCCCCTTGAGTTGTAAGGTTTTCATTAATTGTAGATAACATTTCAATTCTTTGTTTTGCTATAGCATTTCATTAGTTTGTTTAAATGATTAGTTTTTATTTTTGAATGAATGCTTAGGATTGTTTTATTAATATTGCTTAATCATTTTGTTGTAGAGTGAAGCGAGATTGATATAGATTTGTAGTATAGTTGTGTGAGTAGGATTTTAATTTATAGTTAATATTTTTTTTAGCAATTTGAATTTAGTTTCATTGTCAAGTGTAATTTATGTCGAATAAGAGTGAAGCAAGTGTGATTTTCTTTTGAGCAAGAGTGATATTTATTTGTGCAAAATGTGATCTTTATTTTGAGCAGGTGTGATATTTTTAAGGTGATTTTAGTTTACAATTAATTCTTTTAAGCAAGTGTGATCATTTTGATTTTTAGAATAAAATATTTATTTTCATAGTTAACATGGCATCCCGACATCTCAATTTAATTTAGGAATTGATTTAATAAAAATAATTTCTAGCACATACAATGCACATACACTTCATGAGTATATTAACCCTGGTTGACAATTTATGTAAGTAATTTAACAATCAATTAAATTACCAAACATTTTGGCGCCATTGCCGGGGAAGTGTATATAGGAGTCATTTTCTTTTCATTAAAAATAAAAAATAAAAAATTCAATCACCTACCACCCCCACTATATCACGTGGTGCAGTAAGAGCCACATCACCACATCATGAATTCTTATTTTTGCAGGTAGAAGAAGAGGTAAAAAAAAGGTTGAAGAAATAGATGGAGATGATGACAATGAGGAAGATCCCTTTCGATTTCCCATTCAAGAAATTGATATCAATGTTCATATGAAGAACATCCCTCCATCTGTACTTCCTAGCTTCAAAGGTATCAGATCAGAAGACCCGAAAACTTTTTTTTTTTAATTTGAAATAATTTGTAGATCTTATGGACACTCATTACACATTCAAAAATTGAATTTGTTTTTGGAATCATTGAAGGATAGAGCTCTTAAATGGTTCATGACTTTAGGAAAAATTCTATAAGGACATGGGATAGTATGAAAAGAGTATTTTTAAAAAAAATATAAATATTATTGCATAGACCATGACCTTATAAATGAAGTCTTTAAGATGAGCCAAAAAGAGGACGAAAGCCTAGAAGATTCAGTGGAGAGATTTACTTATAATATCAAAAGATCTAAATTGCATAATTTAGGATTAGACATATTAAAAAATCTCCTACTAAATGCTATAAGGGATGAATGGATTGATCTTCTTAACTTGGTGGGAAAATGAGATGCCTCTCAATTGTCATTTCAAGAGATTTGTGAACTGTGCATGAACATATCAAGAGGAAAATCAAAGTATGGAAGATCCCCTTAGGATCCAGTTATGGAAAGAATAAGTAAGTGAACATCAGCATTGGTAAGTCAAACTGAACTTAACAATTTGCTAGACATTTTTGGTAATTTCAATGAACAAATTGATATGATAAGAATGCAAAACAAACAAAAAGTTGAGAATGTTGCTTCATTTATATTTTTCCCTAAATGTAGAAAGAAACATGCTTTGCATGAATGTCCACTTGATAACATTAAAATTTGTGAAATCTGTGCAACTTCACATACAACTAAAGATTTTCCATCATTACCAGGGTTAAAGGCAGTTTACCAGTGAGAAAATCAAACACTGGAACAATATTGTTGTGTAGCTCCAAGAAGACCATGGCAGCCTCATCAACCTAGTATGATGCAAGATCATATTTCACAATTTCAGGGTTATGCACAACAATCTCAAAGTAATTGGAAAACACCCTTGCCTCGACAACCTTGGATATCTCAATCCCAACCTTGGAAACCTTGGCCATCTCAATCCCAACCTTAAAACCAATCTTGGAAATAGGGTTGACAAGAGCCCTATAGAGGAAATCCACCATATCCTCAATCTTTCCCTCACTATCCTCAATACTAATATCAATGTTATCCATACCATTCACCTCCACCACAACATCAATTTTATCCTCAGTTGACCTCAATTCAACCTTTCTCATTACCACCCACACAAACACCCCAAATATCCATTCCAACTCCACTACCTACACAACCATTTCAAATCCCCAACAATAAAACACATCAACCAACTTACACTTTTGAGGTATTGCAAAATGATTCACCAACTGCCATTGAAGAACCACAACCAGAAGAAGAAGATTTAGATAAGGTCCAAGAATCATGGATTCTTGGTGATAAAGAGTAGTTGTTGGAACCTGAGATTGAAAAGTTTCATGCATGCCTATCACCATATTCTATGAATTGATCACATCTCTGAAAAATTGCATGGTATGATAGCAGGAAGCCAAGGAAGACAAAATTACATTGAATCTTGGTTCAAGACAGTCATTAGATCCCAGTACTCCATTCTTTAGTATCTTCTAACATCATCTCAATCAAGGCAGTTGGCTTCTCATATACTGGCACATATCAAGAGTATATTTCAAACCTGCATATGAGTTTATCTATCATCTTGTTACATATGTGGTTCCATTGGAATTATTCATATACTTGAACAAGATTTATTTTTCAAGTAGAGTAGGACATATAAAAGATAAAAAATAAAAAAGTAAAGAGAAAAATAAGTCCTATTGTGAAAACTAGCTTGTTGGCGCAATTGGACATGAGCTTTGCTTGAAAACCAAGCAACTGGCAAGCAAAGTTCACAATAAGTTTTGCAATTTTATGATGGTTTCAATCTTTTATTATGGTTCTTCAAATCATTTTTGGTTCTATGCTCGAGTTAGCTGATGTGGGATTCCTTAAGGCCCACCTTCCAAAATATCTCGTCCCATCGACCTCAACAACTTATCTGGGATCAAGATTAGAGATTATTTGGAGTGCCTTAGAACTTGCATACATCAATGTCAAGCCTCCTCGTTGATAACAATGGGAATACAATAATGTCTCTAGATTGTTAGATCTTGTAGGTGACTCGACTTCAATACATTCATTCATCCCTGTCAAGATGCACTCAGGTACCTTGACACTCTTTTACATTATCGGCGAGTTGTCTCGCATTGGTTAACGATTTTCATTAGTAATCGATAATCCAATGATTTCTTTCCATGCTCGACTTCGACACATTCATTCGCATGGTTAGAATTGTACCATGAATCTTGGCTTTGATGAAGACTAATGGTTTTATGGAATCAACAACAACTTGCAACAATACATTTTATTGGTTTCTTGTAGCAAATGTTCATCTTGTTTTTCAATAGTAACATGATGGCACCATTACAACTCTTTTTCATTCATTTCCTTTTCAAAGCAAATCAATAAAATTGGGCCTATTTCAATCAATATGCATTATGTTTCATGGTTTCTACTTTAGCATGCAGTACACAATCAAAATCAACAATTCAAACTCAGAGAAAACAATTTTATGCAAAAATTGACATTTTTTGCAACAACTACGGAAAATTGCAGTTTCTACAACGATTGTTGTAACAACCTATTTTTGTTGTTGCAGCATGTTTCAGAGGCGGTTTTGACACAAATACTGCAAGAGATTGGACCAAAAAAAAATAAAAAATAAAAAAAATCTGACTTTTTGAGTTTCCTTAGAATATGGTAAATGGAGTAAGACGAGGGCAAAATTCCAAAAAAGTGCAATTTTCCAGGACTTTTCAGTGGATTTTCATTTTTCACCATTATGGACAGATTAGGCCAAGTTTTGGTATTTTTGCACATAAACATCTTTTCTTCATCAAAATAGGATTCTAAAGGAATGATACGGTTAAAACGGTAAAAATACACCATTTCCCTTTTGAAGCACTCAATTTGGCCTTAAAATGAGTTCATGGCATATGTTTTTGTGCAATATTAGATGGCATGAAAAGTCATTTTCAAAATTTTCAAAAGCCCAAGATTCAAGAATCTATTTGCTGGTAGAATGGTTTTATTCCAACATCTATAGCCCCTACTTCAACATTTCAAGTTATTCAAAAGGTAAACTTGAGATGAAAACTTGCAGAAGGCTTTTTAGTTATTAAAAATTTAGGAAAATGTGATAAATAACCACTTCAATTACCATTCTTACAAACTATCTTCTCCATCATTGACCTAGCCCTCAACCATGATTTTCATCATTGACTTAACCCTCAACCATCTTTTCCATCATTGGTCTATCCTTCATACCAAATTCATGCTCTATCCACAAGCTTTGTCATCAAGAAATAATGTGCAATATATTCAAAAGTCATCATGCAAATATTATGAGTATGAAAGCTTGGGATGGCAGTGATCCATAGTAGAAGTTAGCATGAATGTCTTACAATACCTGAGTTTGAAATATGATATCAGTGGTGAAATGCTAATATACGAGCTTATGATGTGTTTAAGAGTTGGGTCCAAGATAAATTTGAAGGGTTTGGAACAAAGGTTGATCGAAAGCATGCTTGTGAAGGATAGAAAGCATTAGTTGGTGGTCATCACTCTTATTATGAGCAAATGATAGACCTCAATGTCTTATTTTGTGATGTTTTGATCCATTGTCTATTTCTTTAAAAGAGAAAATAGATGCATGCACTCCTTTCTTAGATCATTTGTTAAAAAAATAGAGGTCAATGAAATATGCTATGTTTTGACTCCTCTACTAGGCAAGAGATGGATTTATCTAAGGTATGTGTTGAAATTGTAGCTCATAAAGTTTTTAATAGCAAAAGAGATGTTCAAAAGTCTGCACAAACAATATTCCTATAAAATGGAGCATCCTAGAGAGAGTGAGAGAAAAACAAAAGTGAGTTCAATCCCCAAAATATCAAAGACAACGTTGTTTTCACCTTTGTATCAATTGCTGCACATTTTCTTCTTCTTCTTCTTCTATGAGTATGATATCACAAGGATGCTACCTTGCAAGAATATATGCAACAAACAAGAACAAGAGTTTAACACAAGGTAAAAAAAATTGGCAGCAGGTTCTTTTCATATCATAAAGCAAATGCAACAGGAGTTTAGCAACAACACAAAATGCTTTATTTTCTTTACATATTCAACACATATTCATCAAGGCTCACGCATCGGACATTGATACCCTATTTCAGCATGCATAAAGAGAGATTTGAGGCACACCTCCAAAAGTATGGTAATAAACATGATTCACATTGAAAAGAATGGAGTTAAGCCTTGGATGTGGTAAGCTGTTACTCATTTTTACTAATGCAAATCAGTTTGAGTCTGCTCCATGATTTCTCTTAAGTGGACAGTTGCCAAAATTTTATGGTTCCTCTTCTTCATATTTTTCACTTTTCTCTACTTCACCTACTTTGGGATGATGCCAATTGTTATTCCTCCAAGTTACCACATTGCTTCAATCATTTCATCAACCTTTTATTCCTCTTGGAATGTATTCTATGGGTTCATTTTTCTTTGGTGGAAAATTCTTGTACGGTGGAAATGGTTTTATTGGTTCAAATCCATTTCTTGGACATTTTATGGTCTAATTGTAGCACAATTCAGTGACATGGATTCTAAGATGAATACAATAGAAGGAAAATACAAGAATAATATATTTTTGGAGAAGCTACTTTGGATTAGATATAACTTCTTAGGAGTTGTATTTTACATGGTGTGCATTCCTCTTTTATTTTCTTTGATGTTTCCTTTTCCATTGAAACATTCAACTTTTAGATTTAGGCATCAAAGAAGGGGGTGTTGGAAATTAGCTTTATTCCATGGAGATGAAGCTTGGTGTGGACTTCAATAAAGTGTTAAAAAAATTCTTTATTTTATGGAAGCAATCAAGCAATTATCAAGGTTTCATTCTCTCATGATGTTAGCAAGGAGAAAGGACAGGTGATATAAGAAGAAATTCATTGATAAGATTAAGCAACATCTTTTAAAGCAGCACTCTCCAAGAATGAAATAGGAAAACCTCGTGTGGGTAAAGGAAAGAGGTATATGACTTCATTTTTGGGACTCAATTTGCATGAGGACATGCAAAGATATCAGTGTGGGGGAGATGTTGGGTCACTGATTTGTCATCATTTTCACTTGTCTTTGTCATTCATTAAGTCATTAATTCCAACCATCCATTGCATCATTTCACTCACTTGCCACCATTTTTACCACAATTCTTCATGATGTGTATCTATATGTCTAAGTGGTTAATTAACATCATTTTCCTTTATTTTTAGTAGATTAAGAAGAATTTTGCATGGTTTTAACTAATGACAATTTAGCAAGTTCAAGTTTGTACAATTTTGTCAAATTTCCATAGCTATCTCCATGGTTGAGGTAGTAGCACCACTCTAGAAGGAAATCTGGCACATGGATATTATTTCTAAAGGTTCCAATATGGATTTCTATTGGTCAAATACCACCCAAATCACACGCGTGGACCTCCAATATCAAATCAAGGGAAAAACACAGCAGTTTTGATCAGTCAACTTCAAACACGTTTTCGAAGATCTTTGGAGCCTTATTTTGCAGATTATGTGGATATATGGTTTTTCAAATTGTCATTTAATGCACAATCAACAAATAAGCCAGAACGAGTTGTTATTTAGAAAATTCATGGCAAGAAGATCATTATGAACATAGTTGGGCCCATATTTTATCCTAAAATCCTTCAAAACATATTTGATTTCATCTCATGGCATGTTGAAAATGCAACAAGATGATGGAGCTTAGTGAAAAGAAGTCGCCTTCACTAAGTGGGCCGCAGGCTATTTTTGGCGCAAAGTCTATTTTTAGACATATGGATCATGGTTTATGAGTTGCAGGATGCTATTTGTGGATGATTAGTCATGTTGGTAAAAATAGATGGAATTCTATTTTTAGACATATGGGCGCAGTCTATTTTTAGGCTGCCAGGCTAAAAATAGAACAGTCGAATATTATTAGCTCTTAATAATATTTGGACTATAAACATTATCTTATCCTCTTGGAGCACTTCAGTTCGAGCTAGGGATGTGGAACATGCAACTTCCAAAAGGAAATACGTGTTTCTTATGGGTTACTTGAGCTATTACATGAAGGACTTCAATTAGAACTCAAGTGGTTGAGTTTTGGTGGAGTTTATTGAGGAGTTGATGGAGTTGTGTTCAGTTTGACTTAGTTGAACTAGTTGTATTTAGTCTAACTAACAAATACACTAGTGATGAGTGGTGTGAATTAGTTATTAATTAATTCACTAATTATTAACTCATAAATCAACTAAAGAATACATCAGTTAACTCAGTGCGTGGGCAGTTCAGTGGAGACAAGTGTTAGAGGTGGGTGAAAGGGTGAGTTCTGACTATCAGCTATGCACGAGATTTGCACAATCAATGGATTGAGTATAGCCAATGAGGATTGTGTGGTATAAACAAAGGGAATATGAATTTGGAGCTGATTCTTTATTCATTCTCATGCAGGATTGTGCAGTGGAGGCAGGCAAGCAGCGGAGGAGATTTGAACCTATGATTGATTCAGATCTGAGCTAGTTTGTGTGTAACAGGTGGAGATAGTACCGAGTAATTGTGAGGAGTATTGTACTATGTATTGTTACATGTTCTCAATCAATATAATATACAAATAGTTGGGGGGTTTCAGCTGTATGCTTTCCCTTGGTACATACTGTGTTGATATGTGTGATTGATGCTTCAATGTGCGCATGCGATTGTTTCTTTAATACTACAAATTGATGATCAACATAGAGGAGGTTATGTATTATGCATGTATTCCGCAATTAGTGTATAATCAGGATAATCTCGGTTGAATAAGTGTCATATTATTCATGAAATTTCTACATGAAAAAATTCATACAATGAAATTCTGAATTTCTAGTTGCTTCAAAATTCGTTACCATTTGAGACATTTTCGAAGATCTTTGGAGCCTTATTTTGCAGATTATGTGGATATATGGTTTTTCAAATTGTCATTTAATGCACAATCAAAAAATAAGCCAGAACGAGTTGTTATTTAGCAAATTCGTGGCAAGAAGATCATTATGAACATATTTGGGCCCATCTTTTATCCTAAAATCCTTCAAAACATATTTGATTCCATCTCATGGCAAAATTCATACAATGAAATTTTGAAATTCTAGTTGCTTTAGAGATCTATAAAATCATTGTAATCTATTTGATGAGGGAGAGATTATTGTCAAAAAAACTCTGTTGTTGCAAATACAAGACTCTGTTTTTGTTTCATTCCTTTGTTGTGCATGGTATCAATGCGTATTTAGTCTTGTAGAGGAGTTGTGTTATTGCCTACATCTCGCAAGAGGGCCCCCTCGAGTTGTAAGGTTTTCACTAACTGTAGATAGCATTTCAATTCTCTATTTTGTTGTAGCATTTCATTAGTTTGTTTAAATGCTTAGTTTGGATTTTCGAATGAATACTTGGGATTGTTTTATTAAGATTGCTTAATCATTTTGTTGTAGAGTGAAGTGAGATTGATATAGATTTGTAGTATAGTTGTGTGAGTAGGATTTTAATTTAGAGTTGATATTTTTTTAGCAATTTGAATTTAGTTTCATTGTCAAGTGTGATTTATGTCAAACAAGAGTGAAACAAGTGTGATTTTCTTTTGAGCAAGAGTGATATTTATTTGTGCAAAGTGTGATCTTTATTTTGAGCAATTGTGATAATTTTAAGGTGATTTTAGTTTACAATTAATTCTTTTAAGCAAGTGTGATCATTTTGATTTATAGAATAACATATTTATTTTCATAGTTAACATGTGCATCCCAACATCTCAATTTAATTTAGGAATTGTTTGAATAATAAGAACTTCTAGCACATACAGTGCACATACACTTCATCAGTATACTAGCCCTGGTTGACAATTTAAGTAAGTAATTTAGCAATCAATTAAATTACCAAACGCCATCTATCATCTTGCAATCCAAAATAACCTCATCCTCAATTGTGTTAATTTCAAACTAAATATTGGGAGGGGTAGGGGCGAGCGGGGAAGGGGGGGGGTGCGCGGGAAGGGGGTCGGGGGTATTTTCTTGATAATACCGTGTAGAGGCCTTGGCACAAAAACGAGCTCTCGAACACCCCACATTATTGTGACCTATACCACTTTTGTGACTTCTTCTCTCTGATGAGTCATGGTAGTTAAGGGGAGAAGGTATTGGGTTGGACAAAAAATCCCTAGAGCTGAAGGGAAAATGAAGAACACGCCGAAGAAAAAGTTGATGCTCTCTAGGAGAACAAAGGATGAGTCAGAGACCACCATGGTATGTGCTCTTCCCACACTCAAATCTAATGAGGGTGAGAGGAAAGCCAGAGAAAAGTATCCATACGAGGATTAGAGCAAGGAATAATTGCAACTCAAAGTCGCGGTGATTAGAGAAAACAACATTGGGATGCAGGCCATAATGAAAATGGAAAGCGTAACCTCGACCTCGGAGATGGAGATGGCCTCAAAAAATCTGGAGGCTCCTCTTGCATGGACATATTCATTGCAAGCTGGCATGAAAGTTGGTGGGTGCTTCATTTGAGATTAAAGTTATTGTCAAGATAGTTGGGGTGGCACACTAGATGGGGCTATGGCTTGGAGCCAAGGCCCATATGCTTTCACCCATGTTATTGCCAACAATTGTCACCCCCATCGAGGAACATAGACACCGTCATTATCATCAACAATAATTAATATATATATTATATATATATTTTATTTTATTTTTTGTGAAAGCAAGAGTCTGTCCTTCTATTATCTTATCACTAGAAATATGTTACATAAAATACATCGCGCCTAAGGAGGAAGTGGGCTGAAAAAGAAAGCAAATCTTCCAGCTTAGGGAAGAAAGACAACATCTCCAAAATATTGGCCTAGGGCCTACGAAAAAACCAAACTCATGGCCTCCACCGCCTGAGAGAAAAACAAAACGAGAACCCGACCAATCAATAAACGGACCCCAAGAGGGGAATAGAGACCTTATCAAAAAGATTTCGGGTCCGTTGGGGTTCACCCAGACCCACTAACATGCTCATCGAACCTAATCCGTTGATTTGCAGCTTCAAGATCCAATGGCTAAGGGAGATATCGGGCGAAGAAGAAGCATACCCGCCCGATGATCACCCGGACCCACAAACCTGTTCCTCGAACCTAAGTTGTTGATATGCAGCTCCATGATCCAACAACTGAGGGAAATATCGAGCGGAGAAGAAGCAGGAGAAATACCCGCCCGATGTCGGCGGTATTCTCTCTCCTCTGAGTGCCACGTGTTGAACACTGAGTGGCATCACATACATTTCTGGGAAACCACTTCGGGTTTTGAGGGTGCCCGATAACCCATAAACCGCTTTGCCACCCGATAACGCGAAACTGCGGAAACTCTGCACTTGCTGTCATCCAATCATTTGAGCCACCTGTAAGGACGTATTGACACAAAATTCTAGCTGCCTGTTCACTAACCGAGCTCCCAACAGCACCAATGAGCTAGCTATCTATGGTGTTTCTCTGCGAGACCCAAGTATGCCCAATCTCAGGTTGATTTTCTATCAAACCCCCGTCATCCATTGAAGAAAGGTTAACTGTTAGATACCTTGCCTGTGCTGATACTGCTCCTTGTCTGTGTGGGACAAAGTGTAATAGCCCTCCTGCAGTTGACCTGTGGGTACCGACTCCCACAAGCGGCACCTGTTGTCTCTTGTGCATATCACCCCTTCATTGGCTAGCTAGTCCTCTACTCTGTTGGCATCTTTGCGCACATGAAAAAACTGAGAGTTCTTAGAATTCTTAGGTGTGATTGAATTCGGTGATAGACCTGCAAAAGTCTCCAGTGTCTCGAGAGTTTGTCTGGCGCAGTACCCGAGCCTAATCACTTGACAAAATTAATGATTAATTCTGAGTCAGCCTCAATGATAGTGTTATGTAAATTGTACTTTATCAAAATTTCCAAGCATTGCTCCATGGCCATGAGTTCAGCCATATTGTTGGTGGCCCTCCCCAGGTGACTGTGAAAAATGGCTTTAATGTTGCCCTCTTCATCTCTGATGACTCCTCCATAACCAGCATCCCCAAGGTTACCTTTTGAGGCACCATCTATATTGAATTTTAAAAAGCCATGTGGAGGGGGTTGCCAGAAATCCTTTCCTTTTGAAATGTGCTTTGCTGCCTTATTTAAGCCCTTAGGGACTTGTGACTATAGTCCCAACAGTTCCAAAATTTGAGCATCTCGGTGACCTGGGGCCTTTTCAGGAGAATGCTTCCAGAGGGCATTTACAGTTTCTTTGAACTGTTTTAGGATTTTGCTGTGATGCTTTGAGCTGAGCCGGATTTGTCTTTGAAGATCCTATTGTTACGTTCTTTCCAGACATTTCAGATCAAGAATCCTGGAATCAGAGCCCAGGCTGTATTTACTGTCTCATTGTCCGAGAAGTCCTTCCTCCAGTTCTTCAAAGTACCATTGATGTCATTTTCATTCCTGTCTGTCTGCTTGAAGATATCTACTACCCAATTCCATAAGATTGAGGTGAAGGAGCATAGGTTGAGAAGATGATTCATAGTTTCTTCCTGCATGCCACATAATTGGCATCTTGATGGACCATCAAAACCTCTCTTTCTGAGATTCTCCCAAGTTAGAATCTTTTCGTGCTGAACCAGCCACCTGAACAATTCGATCTTCGTCTAGTGTGGGTTGTTCCATAGGTCTTTCCAAGTCTTGTCAGGGCTTGGGAAGTTAAGTCCCGTGGCTATTCTTTTGGCTTCTTTGAGGTTGAAGATACCCTCGTTATTGCTACCCCATCTTAGCAGATCGTTCGAGGTTGAGATCAAAATTTGTCTCTTTTCCAGAATGGCTTCTAGAGCTTTAGCTTGGGTCTTCAACGGGGTCTCATCACTATAACCTGGTAGCTTCCAAATTCTCCATTTACCATTGTTCCTTGACTGATCCCAATAGTCACTTACTTTTTTCAGTCCTTTGTTGATGGTGTCATCTTGGATGATATCTAGTTCCTCTCTACCCAGGTTATTTTCCTGCTGCCAGTTGTCCTCCCAAAACCAAGCAATATTTCCATTTCTGATCTCCCAGAAACTATGTTTCTGAACTAAAACTTTGTTCTCCCAAGACTTGTTCCAAATATGAGAACCTCTGATGTGTCTTGTCATTCTTATGTGGTTCGTTTCTTGCCAATCCATAGCATATTTTTCTTTCCAGAGTTTAGCCCAGGGGTTTCTTGTTTCCTTTAGCCATCTCCACCAAAGTTTTTCCCCCAAAACTTTGCTTAGAGTATCCGGGTCCTGGAGACCCAAACCACCATGGAATTTGGGTTTGAAGAGCTTTTCCCAAGCTACCAGAGCCCATTTCTTTTTCTCTTCCCCTTTTCCCCAAAGAAAATCCCTTTGAATATTCCTAATTTGCTGTAAGACTCCTGTTGGTGCCGGAAGGGCTGATAACATTTAGATTGGGATGGTTTGAAGTATTGCCTTAGTGAGGACTAGCCTCCCTACTAAATTCAAGGATCTGCTTGTCCACTTGCTAACTTTGTCCTTCAATTTGTTCGTTACAAACTCCTAGATGCCCTTGCTCAGCGGTTTGTCTATGAGCGGTATTCCCAGATATTTTGAAGGCAAAAGCTCTCTTTGAAATCCTAGGATTCTGGAGAGATTTCTTTGAATTGAAATATCGGTATTGAAAAAGAAAAATTTAGATTTTGTGAGGCTTACCTCAGTACCAGTAGCCAATGCAAACTCATGCAGGATTTGTATGAAAGCTTTGGCTCCCTTGACTGTGGGCATGCCCTGTAGCATAGTGTCGTCCACAAATTGTTGATGGGTCAGAGTATCCCCATTCTGAGTGAGTCTAAGTCCGTGGATTCTTCCTTCCTCCTTGGCTAAAGTGATTGCTATGCCCAATCCTTCCATCATGAGAATGAAGAGGAAAGGGGAGAGAGGATCACCTTGCCTGAGACCTCTTGATGGCCTGAAGGTTCTGGAAGGAGAGCCATTAAGAATAATAGAACAACTGGTAGTGGTAACAAGAGCCATGAACCATCTTATCCAGTTGTAGTCAAAGCCATATGCTTTAAGAACTTCCCTGATGTAAGACCAGCTTAGTTTATCATAAGCTTTCGCTATGCCCAGCTGTATTATCATGCCTGCTTGCTTATTGGTCTTGAGGGAATGCACCACTTCATGAGCTTGAATGATATTATTGAGAATTTTCCTGCCTTCCACGTATCCAGTCTGTTCCTTCGACACAAGTGTTGGAAGAAAGGGTTTGAGTC
Organism: Pinus taeda; assembly: GCA_000404065.3. NCBI lineage: Eukaryota > Viridiplantae > Streptophyta > Pinopsida > Pinales > Pinaceae > Pinus > Pinus taeda. The sequence goes on along the minus strand of APFE031669712.1, from coordinate 74,497 downwards.
TATTGGAAATTACTTTGGAGGTGATTTTGTACACCACGTTGCATAAAGCCATGGGTCTGAATCTGTCTGGAGTAACAACTTTTTTCTGTTTAGGGATTAAGGCAATAAAGGATTCATTAAGCACTCTCAGAACAGTTTTATATTTTCTCGAGTCCTCCACAACATCCAGAATGTCATGTTTGACTATTTCCCAACATGTTTTGAAGAAGTCAACATTGAAACCATCTGGGCCCGGAGCTTTCCCATTATGCATCTCATTGATTACTTCATTGACCTCTCCCTCTATCACTGGCCTATTGAGATTATAATTGTCTTCCCTGGTTACCAGTTTTGGAATATGCCGAGTAAATATTTTAGTGAATTAAGATCTGTCAGCCATGGTCTCCTCTGCAATACTTTGAAAATGTTGAACCAGTACAACTTCCATTTCCTTATGAGTATCTTGTTCTATCCCTTGGGGATCTGTAAGTTTTGTGATCCTGTTATGAGCCCTATGTGCCATGGTAGACTTGTGGAAGAACCTAGTGTTTCTCTCCCCTTCCTTAATCCATTGCACTCTGGATTTCTATCTCCAGAAGATTTCCTCCTGCTGGCATCTATTATCCCATTCTTGTTGAAGTGAGTCTGCTTGCATTTTCCTTTGCTCTGTGAAGCCTTCTATGATGAGAATTAGGTTAATTTCCTGTAATTTCCTTTCCACTTCTCCTATGGCTTTAAATATGTTTCCAAACTCTTTTTTGTTCCATTCTTTAAGCTTTCTCTTGATGTGTTTGAGTCTATGATGCAGGAGGAACATTTTTGTACCTTGGGTGGGTATTTCTTCAGTCCACCAATTTCCAATGTTAGTTATGAAATCAAGGTGAGTGAGCTAGACATTTTCAAACCTGAAGGGCCTGTTCCTCGTGGTTCCAATAAAGGAATCTTCCAGTTGGATGGGCCAGTGGTCCGAGCCTCCAAAAGGGAGTATGAAAGCTGTCATGATATGACTGGTGAGAAGGAGATCCTCCGAGATTATGAATCTATCTAATCTTGAGGCTACTTGGGCAGTTCCTCCTCTTTTGTTGTTCCATGTGAAAATGCCATTTATTGTATCCATATCCACCAGTCTCATATTGTTAAGGAAGTTTTGGAAGGCTATTGAATCTCTACCAAGTGTTCTGGTTCCTCCATTTTCTCTGTGAGAGATTTGATCATATTGAAGTCCCCCCCAAAATCCAAGGCATTGCAGGGTGTCTTTCTCTTAGTTCCTCTAGAGAGGTGAGGAGCCTGATTTTATTTTCTAGTAGTTGAGGACCATAGACATTAGTAATCATGTAACAATCCTTGTCCCCCACAGGTTGGATAACCAATGAAAGGTGGTTTCTGGATGCCTCAGCATCTAGGATCCCAAATTTTTGAGGATTCCATTGAGTGAGAATTCCTCTAGTTGATTTATATGCTTCGACTTCTAGATACTCATACTTAATTAGCCATTTGCTATGCTTATCTCTAATTTTATCTATTCATCATTTTGTTTCCTGTATAAACACAATATCTGGTTTTTCTTCTTTTATTTTGTTACTGAGATTTCTTTGTTTTCTTTTACTCCCTAGTCCTCTAATGTTCTAGCTTGTAAGCTTCATAATGATGGGTTTGTAAAGGAGTAACTGGTGAGATCTTTCATCTTACCTGAATTAATCATGAGTTTTCCACACTCTGTCATCAGTTCATTTTGTCGCTTCCTTCCTTTTTTTTCTTGCCTGGGTTTTTGTTGGAGTGTCCTGATATTATCCCCATGTATTTAACCCCTTTGTTCTCTTGGCTGCCGTGGCTCCTTTTGACTCCTACAGTCTTAGTGTGAGACCTGTTGAGGAATAGTTGTTGTACTCTATCAAACTCCTCTTATGGTAGAGAGTCAATACCTTTGTTGATTCCCTGCTCTAAAAACTTTTCTAGTTCAAGGTTCTCCCTCTCAAGGATCTCCTGTAGGTCTTGGTCCTCCATACCTACTTCACTTGGGGTCATCTCAAGGTCCCTTCCAAGTTCCATAGTGCTCGGTGGGTCCCCCTTTTTTTCATTGTGTTCCTGTATGATTTCCATGCTGTCCTCTTTTTCCTTCTCTCTTTGATAGTCCTCTAGGTTCTTGTGCATCCCATTTTCTTCTCCTTCTTCTTCTAAAATTTCAAAACTTTTGTGACTTGGTAACTTGCTTTCACTAGGTTTCTTCAAAGACTTTTTTGTCCCTCCTTTCCCTCTGACTCCCACTTTGGTGAAACCTTCAGGGTCTTTTCCTTTGTTGGTTTTCGGGTGTTCCTCCTTTTTGTTTAGTGGGCAGTCTATGAAGAGGTGTCCATGTTCATGACATTTATGGCATATGAATGGGATGTGTTCATAATCAACTACCTGTACCCATTCCTTGTCATAAACTTCTAGGATGACTTCATCCGGGAGTGCTCCTGATAAGTCCATCTCTACACATATGCGAGCAAAGGATGTAAATTTCCCTCGCAGAGTCGCCTCTGATATCTTTATAAAATGCCCTAATTTGTTACTTATAGCTTTTAAAGATTCCAACATCCAATAATCTAAAGGTAAGGAGTATAATCTAATCCATACCGGGACTGATGTGAATGTTTCTCGCTCTGGAACAAAGTTCATCACCCAAGGTCGCATGTAAAGGCCTGCGGCAGCATAGAAGTAGGGTCCTCCTTCGAAAACTGTCTTTGTCCTCTAGGTTAGTGAAAACCACTATGAAGAAACCCTTGGATCCAAGATGAAGACTTATTTCTCCCTTCGGTTTCCAATTGTTTCTTATCCATGTGTTCAACGCTTTCTCCGTGGGCCATATGCCCATGAACTTACAAATGATCGCATAAGTCACCATGTGATCTTTGTGCACCTGCAGTGCAAGATCATTTAAGACAACCCAGGGTTTAATATTGGCCTTGGGCTTGTAGGGCCCTGTCACAGACATTTTCTCAGTTCTCTGACTGTTGTCGCTAGGATTCGTTTCCCTCCTAGTTTCCTTGTGGGTCCCTTCCATTTCATGGGAATTGCTGCTGCCCGGCTTGTGAGTGCCCGTTGTCTTAGTCTCTGTCTCTGTTGTTTTCCTAAAATTGTTCAGACTCGCATCTTTACTTCTATTTGAAACCACGTTACTATAGGAGGGAGTGGAGCTCCCTCCTCCAAGCCCCTCCATTGTTTACCAGCTCGTTCCTGTCACCCCTTGTTCAAAACCCTAGTGCTTTAGAGCTCCCCCTTCTCCCCTATCATTTCCGAGCTGAGAAAAACTTTACCATGCTCATAATTTTAGAATTAACAATAATTAATATTTAATATATAAATGAAAATAAATAAATTACATATGTAAACATTGGCATTCATCATATACAAGACAATGTTATAACCTTTACATTAAGCCTTCAAATTAAAGATGTTATTATTAATTGATTTATCTAAGTAATTATGTAAGTACATTTAAAGTGAACATTTTAAAGAGTTAAATGATGTTTCTCCACATTTATGAATAATAATTTAATAAATTTGCTATTAACATAGAATAATATTTAATATTAAAAAAATGATATTTATTAACATACAACTAACCAAGTATTCAATAACATTTTTTTTCCTAAAAGATCACTTATTGAACTCGTGACCTCTAAATAGCAAAAATGCTTTAACAACAAAGACTCAACCAATTAAGCTAACCTTCACAAATATAACATCAAATTTTATTCTAATTTAATAACATCAAATATATAAAAATTTCAAATTATTCTATAAAAATCTATTTAACCTATTTTCAAAATAAATACATTAAAATTATAAAATTTCAAAACTCTATTATCATTGTTTGATTCTTATATCCATTTTTTTTAATATGTTTTACATTATATTCACATTGAACTTCTCTTTATTTATTTATCTACGGTTTACATTACACTTTCATAAAATATTGATGTTACATATAACTTTTTTTCTTTAACTTGGTTAAGATTAGGTTTTATTAAAACTTTTTTTTCAATGAATTTATTATTATTATATATTATATGATGCAATATATATATTATACATTGTTATATTATATGTTTTTAAAAGACTTGTAAAAGATAGACATTGTAGATTTTTTTAGAATCATTTGTAGCATCATGTTTTAAGTACATTTTCAATTTTAGTGTTGTGTATCTTCTGTGAAATAAATATTTCATAAAGTGATAACAATAAAAAATGCAAAAAAAAAGGATTATAGGTGAGCTTCCATTGCATTAATTATTTGTCTATCACTAAATTCATAAGTTCTAGAGTGTCCAGAAGAAAGGTGCACAACTTCTTTGGAAAGTGTGTCAACATTTTCACTGAGTTCTCTTAGAATTTGGTTGTATGTGATTCATTCAAATGATGACGTAAGCCCCAAATTTTAAAGAGACTGGATTCCAAACCTATGTTTTAGATTGTATTTCTTCCATTTTCCTAGTCAATCACTAATTTAGAGTCCCCAAGGACTTGTATTCTATTGAGATTCTTCACTTTAACAATATGAAGTAGGAGGCACAACACGAAGAATTCCACCTTGTTCTTGGTGCCTCTTCCAATTCATGATTGACTGTAGATAAAATGAGATTGATTGAGATGTATTACAACCCCAACCCCACAAGGAGGTGGGGGGTCGTGCCAAGCACTGTCAAAGTAGCCCCTCATAACATCATAGTCCAACTCAGGCATGTGAGGCACCCTGCTCTGTGGAGTGTACATTTGCTCTAGCTTATATTTTCTAGATATTGCAATAAATTCACTATGCAAGTTTGAGGAGTCACAAAATTTTCCTAGAACAAGGCATTATGAATTTTTCTAGATGGTGTCTATCAGAATGCACGAGAAACCAAAATAGGAGGTCTTATATTTATCAAGTGACAATGCCTTAACGAGACATCTAAGGAGTTTGATCGCCATCTTGCTTTGGAATTGATCTCAAACTGGATATAAGAATAGACCCGCAAGGTGAAAGAACAATGTAAAAAGAGGTGTGACAAGACTCTTCATATTAGAGTCATAAAATGCACTTGTTGGACCTAGACCGTTCACATGATATGAGGACTTCTTAGGTTAAAAGCTTCTTACAAAAGGGCAAGCCATGTGAAAAAATTCACTTTAAGAGGAGCATTGGTTTTCTAGAGGCTCTTCCACCATCATATCTTTGGACCTCTGAATGACAATTCAACCCACACCTAATATCCAAGATTTGCCATGAATGCTCCAATAGCAGAATGTTTTGTCCAACATAGAGGATCTGGGATGTCAGGCTTAAGGGTGATGAAGCTATGAGATAACAAAAATTATGTAACAAGCCCATTCACTTGCCATATCCCCTTCCAAACTAAGTGTTTGCATTGATTTTCATGCATTTGGAGCTCATGCCTATGGGGTGCCCGAGAGGCATTTGAAAGGGATATGACATTGACCTCCTCCTGTAAGGGTGGAGAGAGAGTATAATCATCACCAACCCCAATCCAAGGATCCTTGCATATGTGGACTTGGGATCTATCCCCAGATTTCCAATCAATCCATTTACCCATCAATGGAAAAAAGGCCACCATAACTTTCCATACAACACATCCCTTTGAGGATTTGATGGGTTATTTGATCCAATCGATTATCATGACACCCTTTAGATACTTGTTCATAAAGATCTTGTTCCAAATGGAGTTGCCTATGATCATGACACCCTTTAAATACTTGCTCATAAAGATCATGTTCAAAATGGAGTTGCCTATGATCATGTGCCAGAGGAACTGCCAGAGGTTCCTGCTAAAAAAGGCCTTAGTGAAAAGGAATAAATTCTCGAGCCCCCAACCTCCGAGTTCCTTTGGTGCCACAAATCTAGTCCAATGAACCAACATATACGAAGGGAGGATTTAGAGCTAAAACTGAGCTTGTGGTTTCTATTAATGATTCCGTTGGGGACCATTGTAATAGAAAACCGGTAAACAAGGGTGTTTTCGGCATTATTTTCATTAATATGAGCCAACCACCGCGAGGAAGTAGGAAAAGTGTCCAAATAGAGTGCGAGCTTCTATCTTCTTTACCAGCCCACCCCATTCCTCTTTTTTATATTTGTTTGGTTTCATAGAGAACCCCAAGTATTTGAGGACTTCCTCCAGGGTTTTTTCTAGAAAGGGGAAGAGTTCAAGGGCCAAAGAACGAGTAGGGACCGACACCTCATTGCAAATAATGACAATTTTCTGAGTGGTGATGATCATACCTTCGTGAGCCCTGTAGGCAAAGAAGGACATTATCCATAAATAGCAAATGCGTGACCTACGTCGATTCTAAGAGCAAAATGCCTTTGATGTCACCTGTAACCTTGTGCGAGTCCAAAAGCTTACTGAGGGCTTCAATGACGAAGAGTAATAATAAGGGAGAGAGGGGACATCCCTATCAGAGGCCTCTAGAAGCACTGGAAAATCTGGTTGAAGCCCCATTAATAAGAACATGATATGAAACATATTGGATAGAACCCATTATCCAATTCACTGTGAGAAGGTCCATGTCCAGGAAAATCTGGTTGAAGCTCCATTAATAAGAACATGATATGAAACATATTGGATACAACCCATTATCCAATTCACTGTGAGAAGGTCCATGTCCACCGGGATGAGGAGGAGACGGGTGAAAGTCCAATCAACACTGTCAAAGGCTTTTGAAAGATCAAGTTTATAGAGGATGGCATTGGATTTGGTGACCTTGGTGCATGACTTTTTGTGATCACTAAAACATCCAATATGTTTCGACTTTGTAAAAAGCCAAATTGCTTTGATGAGATATATGAGTTGAGAATCAACTAGAGTCCATAGGAGATAATTTTAGAGAGGACATTGCAACAGGAAATGGGGAAGAAATCAGAGAAAGATATGCCTTCTTTAGATTTAGGGATTAAGCACAAGAAGGTGGAGTTTATAGATCCAAGGACTTTTCTTTGGTCTTTTGATTCTTTAATTACCTAGAGAAAATAGTTTTTGAGAAATTCATAGAATCGTAGATAGAATTCTAAGGGAAACCGCCTGGGCAGAGACTTTTGGATTCCTGCATGGACTTTAAAAAAACCAATAATTTAACATCCATGACTTCTTCTGTAAGTAGGGTTTTCATCTCCTCTGTAATAGAGGTAGCGAAGAGAGAAATTGTCGGAAGAATATCTTGTATATGGCATTTGGAAGGGGCTTGATATAGAGATTGGAAGTAGCAGATTCCTGCCTCGCCCTTCTCCTCAAAGGACTGGAGGGGGGCTTTGGCATCATACGAGATTTCCCAAATAGTGTTCCTCTATTTCCTGTACTTGGAGGAATGGTGAAAAAACTTCGTTTTTTTAGCTCCTGATTCAACCCGAATAGCCCTACTATTTAGGCGTCATCTCTCTCCTTCCAGTAATAACAGAGAATGCCTTCTTTCTTCCAGGGCTTTCATTTCCTCAAGAGTTGATGCTGAAGAGTTGATGCTGAGATATACCTCAAATAGGAAGCATATTGGAGGTCATTGATATTCTGTTAAATCTCCAGCAAGTCCTTTTCCAGATTAGCTTGTTGGGCCTTGGCCCAAGCACAAGTGGTCCTTTTCATGTTAAGCAAATTATCACTGAACGACTCCATGTATGTAAGATCCTCTTGTGGTGACAAATGTTTCCAAGAGGATTGAATGAGCGCACAATATTCTTCGCGTTGAAGCTATGTTGGGTTGAAATGGAATGGATATGCATTTGAATTGCCCCTTGACTTGAACTATAGAAGAATACGTTGATGGTTTGAAATTCCTCCCGATTCAACATTTGATGTGACGGCAGGACCAAAATTCTAGAGCCCTTTCATAACACCCATTTCTCTAGTTGAGAAGAAGCTGGATGGGTTCAATATTAATAAGTTTGTGTCTAGAGAGAAAATCTCAAAGGAAAGGACCCTATGGATTTGGACACGAGCTGGACCCCAAACTTGCCTTAAGGAAGTGACAAGATTAATATCACCTCCCACAACTTGAATGGGTACTCGAATGCACATGTAATAGCCAAGTCTTCCCAAGGATGATCAATATATGGACCATAAATATTTAACAAATATAAGTCAAAATTAATTTCCTTGAATCTAAGTTTGAGAAGAATGGTCGAGGAGAGAGATGAATATGAAATCGCTTGAAAATTAGGGGTCCATCCAGTGATAAGGCCACCTAAATGTATAGAAGTGTCGAGGTGACACAATTACTAGGACTTTAAAAAACCCTCAAGAATTATTTTGGATATGTTAGGGCACATCATGTTTTGTATTGACACAACATCATGCTTATGAATAGAAAACAACCTTTTTAGGGCTTATATCTTGTGGGCACCCCTAATCTACATGCATTGAAGGAGAGGAGGTTCATTTCTAGGATGATATGAGGGCCCTAGAAATGGGGACTTATTTCCCTTTTTTGACCTTGAGAAAAGCCCTTTCTTGGGCTATTTCAAAGATGGACTTGCACCCAACCTAGTTAGAAATAGGTGAGTTTGGGGCAAAGCCACCATAAGGGGGCCGAAGGCTCAGAAGGCTTAGAACGGGAGCAAAGGGCATTGGAGTCTTTATACTCCTTAGAGGAAATAGGAGGCAGGGGCATGGTGGGAGGGGGAAGGATCGGGGATGGGAAAAGTAAAAGGAGAAAGGGAGAGGAAATAAGGGAAGTAGAAATCGAAAGGGAAGGAGGAGAAGTGAGGAGAGAAGAGGGAAGGGTGATGGGGATATCAGAGAGGGAAAAGGGAAGGAAGAGGGATAGATGATAGTAGGGGATGAGAGGGGATAGGGAGAGGAGAGGAAGAGGAAGAAGGAGGAGGGGGGGCAACCATACTTGTAGAAACCATGAAACCATCAACCTCAGAAGCCAACGTGGCATGACCACCCACAGGAGGAGAATTGGATGGTGAAGCTAGAGTGTTGTGACACTTAGTACTCACCCTGGATGGAGTCACGCCTTCATGGAAAGATGATCCTTTAAGAGCAGACCAAGATTTTCAAAAGGGGGTAGCTAAGGACATGCCCTTGCGATGGAAATCAACCACGAGATGTTTGACTTTGTGGCGTAGAAAACACTTGAAGGGTATCCTTCAGTAATCAATCCTTTGGAGCCATTTTGAACTTTGATATTTAGTTTTGATATACATCAAGAGACCTTCTTTCGGGAAAACTTCAATACGTATCTAGGCCTTGTGACGATCAATCTTAAATTCCCATTTAGCTCCAATCCAATGAATACACCAATTTTGTTCCCAATAGCTTTGATAATGTCTTTGTCCCATAGTGAAAGGGTCAACCCTAGGAGAATAACCCAAGCCCTAATGGAATACACTTGTTCCTTTTGTGACAACCCTTTTTACTATCCCTATAGTAAATATTTCTATGAATTATAATTCATGTAAATGATGTGGAAATGTAAACATTGATTGGATGAGAGAAGTGGATGTTTAGAACTCTAAGGAGGAGTTTCTTGTAAACCCAAGTCGCTCTATTTATTTCACCACCTATCTCCCTGATCAATTTATGGCATTGTTGGTGCAAGCATTGAATTTAGGTATGGGATTCATGAGTGAAGGATGAGCCCATGTAGTCTCGTTACTTGTGGAATGTGTGGGCGTGGTCAACACACAAGGAAGGGATGTGAAGCAAAATCTTGATGGGAGACGATAAAGACAATATGCAAGAGTATGCAGAAGGTTGTGTGAGGGTGTGGGTATGCTCAACAGGGCAACAAGAATGTGAAAAAACTCACAGAAGGAAAGGACAACGAATGTTGAAGAACAAGAGAATGCAAAGCACGGACTTGGTAGTGGATGTGAATCTACCAGGGAGAAATAACCTTTCCTAGCCTATGTTTTGTTTTTGGGATAATATTCCCTGTGTTTTGCTAAGGCCAATGTGCGTGCATGAGAATCTGTTGGCCAGTGGGAATTCAGTGGAGTTGAATCATCGAGTGCTACGCTTAGGGTTGATAAACCACTGAGGTGGCAGCTAAAAGGAATCGATAAACCACTAAGTGCTTGCATTGGGGCCAATCAACCACTTATGTTTCTAGTTTTGTAAGTTGATGAACCACTTGACAAGCTAAGACACCTAGGTGCTAGCTAAAATGAACCGATAAACCACTAAGTGTTTGCCTTGGGGTCGATAAACCACTTATGTGCTAGTTCAATAAGCTAATAAACCACTTGGATAGTGGGCTCTTGACTCCTACAATGCTAGCTTAGAGAAGCAATTGATAAACCACCTATGTAGTGTATTCATCCTCCTAGAATTGAACTGCATCTCACTAAGCCTTGTGATTGATTTCTGTTGGGGTAGAGGTCACTGTGGTGCTTGCCGTGGGAGGCAATTGATAAACCACTCATACAATGGACTCCTCTTTTGTTATTGGTTGACTAGTATTGATGTGAATACCCTTTAGCACTTAACTCTTAAGACTTTGAATCCGACTTAGGGGTGGTCAACTGCAAGAAATATGGTAATATAGTTGACCTATAGTTGGGTGGAAAGTTGAAGCCCCTCCTTAGTTGTCAGTGATTCAAAGCTATACAAACAAGAGTGTTTAATTATACTTATGTTTCACTGTGAATATTGGATGATGTTGTTATGTGTTTTAACCATGCATGTGTATCAACACTGATTGCAAAGGAATTTACTGTTCCTAGTTGGCTATAATGAGATGGTTACGTGAATGACTTTCATGTGTATGAAAGGTTGGAAGCCTCTGTACGGTGTTTTGGTACTATTATGAGTATGGAGTTATTTATATGATCATGTATGGATGCTTAATGTGCACGGTTCAATTGTTACCGTGTATGGATTATATGGTTTAGTATGATATGGCTCTTATGGATTTATGTGCATAACACTGTTAAAAGTATATAATTGATGTTGTGCATGGTATGCTGTATTAGTAGTCCGATTGGGATACTTATGGGGTTGTTATGGTGCGATTGTGTTGAAGTTACAAAGCACTGCGAGTTATAGTTTAGCTGAGTGTTGATCCTTGATAATAAGCATGCTATTAAATCTATTTATTGTATTTCTGGGTTGAATCGATGTCATAGGCATGCTATTGAATCTATTTATTGTATTTCTGGCTTAAATCAATGTCATAAATACTGTAGTTGGAATGAAGGTTTCCTTCCTATAGAAATAAATGTTCTAAGTAACACCGTGTATTAATGGGGTTCTGGACTAAGCCCTCGAAAAATTCCTCAAGAATTTCCAACTCTATGTATCGCAGAGATCCAGACTTCGATCTGGGGCCGGATGATTTTGTATCCGAGACAGATACACTGTGGATGGCTCTATGTACCTGGGAGTCCGGACATCGGGGCTGATTGCCATTTGCATGAGTCAGATTTAATTTGATTTATATATGCACGTGGGCCATATTTCTAGAAAAATTCAGAGTGGGGCCCTTTGGCGATAATTGCCGTAGGCACAGGGCCGGATGCACTTTATGTCTTGCATTTCTATCCGATAATCGAAAATCAGGGCTTTTGTGTTTATGCATTTCATGGAAGCGCTGGATGTGAAATGATCTAGATATATCACACGAAATAGTGACATTCAGGGTGGGCCAGATTGCCTTGCGAATTGAAGTGGAAACCTGGGAGTCTAAGAGCATATGGGGACGAGGACAAGACACAATCGCACGAGATCCCAGATGTGGGACAAGCCCGAATAATTGTTGTGGAATGGTGGTGAGCAGGATGTATTTAGGGATTTTTAAAGGTATTTGATAATCATTTTCTTGTTGAGAGGGAGTGTTGAAACCATAGTAAGAAGATTTTGTTTTGACTTTGTCTTAGTCAAACTAAATTAAAATTTCTATTTCTATTTCAGCATAATATTTGGAGGTAATAAACTAAGGTGACATGGCTCTTCTCACTCAATTAACTTAGTAAATTCGAGTTGAAGACACTTTAGTTCAGTTCTACATGATTGATTGCTAATTTGTAGCAATTTATTTCAGTTAATTTGAGTCCTTGTCAGTGTAACTAGTTTTAACTGTCAAAAGAACTAGTGAAAGTCAAGTTGTGGATGTGAAACTTCAACCACACTGAGTGATGAAATAGTTTACTGATCACTTAGTCCAAAATAATTGTTGCATGTAGAGAATTCGGGTTACCCAATTGAGATGGAGATTCCAAGGCAATGTGCTATCAATTGTAGCATATTCCCATCTGTACAAGTGGTGCATGGAGTGAGATTGACCTAAGGTTTTTGCGCAATTCCTTGGTGTGAAATTCCTGAAAAAGTTAGGGGCAATTTCCCAAGGGAACAACACAAGGAAATAGGAGCTTGGAGGACTTTAAAATTGGCTAAGTGTTGCCCAGAGTTAGTCAGTCAAAGAGAGAGAAAGATTATACACTTGCATGTTGTGCTCAGGCTTGAGCAAGCATATGTATTCAACTCTATTCTTTGACTAATGCAATACAAATAGGAAGGGGTTTTGAGCAATTGCTTTTCTCTAGATAAATCTCTATACATGTGTGATGTTTCCTTTTGCATGTCTAAAATACCTGTTTTAGATGGTGAATTAACTTCCGCAAATCAACTTCAAGTCTTGTAATTTAACAAATTTCATGAGTAGTATTAAATCTACACATTAGTTTTTACACAAAATAAGCCCTGAATGTACTTTGCTTGACCTGCAATCAACTCCTAAAAACATTATCTAATTGGATATACAAACCAGCAAAGGGGGCACTTCTCCTCAAAGCAGAATCAAGGCCTAAACTTTATTGTTTCTCCAAGTGAGCAGGTATCTGTTGTAGATGTTAAAAAATACTGGCAAGTGTTTTTTCAAAGCAAATCCCTTGGAAACAATACTGGTGCATGCTGATAAAGGTAACTTGTTTGTCTACAAAGATGGCAGCTGTACTTATGAACATAAGGTGACATTGTCAAATTGGATATACAAAGCAGCAAAGGGGGCACTTCTCCTCAGAGCAAAATCAAGCACTAAACTTTATTGTTTCTCGAAGTGAGCAGGTATCTGCTGTAGATGTTAAAAAATACTGGCAAATGAAAGTGTTTTTTCAAGTCAAATCCCTTGGAAACAATACTGGTGCATGCTGATAAAGGTAACTTGTTTGTCTACAAAGGTGGCACCTGTACTTATGAACCTAAGGTGGTGTGCCAATGGCAAAGAGCATTAATCTCTGTTGAAAGCAATGTCAATACCTGGGGTAAACTCATCCTAATATACTTCAGTTGCATCCCAAATAACCTCTAAAACCTGCTAAGTTAATCTATAAAAAAGTTTCCTACTGTTGCCAATGTCAAGTCACCGTACCTATTAATATTAGGTGCTATACAGAAGGATTTATGTTCTAGTTATAACTGGCAATTACAGAGCAAATTCAATAAAGTTTGAAATCTTGCAGCATAAATGATGGTCATTAAACACAAACAATGTGCTTTGAACATGAGTTCCAAGTCCCTTAATTAGAATTGCCTGATGAGATCTAAATATGACAGTTTGTTACAGTGCATCATACTGAACCTGATACAGTCTTTGAAAAAAAAAACAATTCAACACAAAGTAGCCTACTTTTTTCTTTTTTTCTTTTTGACACAATGGGATTTTGTTAACTGGAAGTTTGAATAAACTTGCCACAGTATATACTTGACATTTATTCTTGTATTTTCTCGCCCATCATTCCATGGACGGATTTATTGCCAGAGAAATTCGCTATGCCACAAGCGCTTTTTGCCGCTGAATCTTTAGAAAATGTTGTATACAAATGGATGGATTTATTGCCATGGCACAAATCAGAGAAATTCGCTATGCCACAAGCGCTTTTTGCCGCTGAATCTTTAGAAAATGTTGTATACAAACAGATATTTTGCAGCATAAAAAGAAACGACAAGAACGAATTACGTTGATTTCCTATCCAGTGCACACTGAACAGTCAAATGGAGGGTTTCCAGTGCCAAACTGGGTGAGAACAAAAAAAACCTCACTAACAGTCACAGTTGGAAAGAGTTATTGACGCAGAGACACCACCGACTTCCTTCTCTAACTGGTGCAGCTCGAGAAGGTATAAAGGAAATAAGATCCCCTGTACACGACAGTGCTCGTTCTGTATATACAGATGAAAGCAACAGTTCTACTTCCTTCGCCAATCCAAATAGAGTACAGACAGAGTACAACAGGTCCTTTTTTTTGTTTTTGTTTTTTTCAGCTTGTATTATTCATTGACCCCAAAAGAATGTAGATGTATAGGGATTTAGACCACCTAAGGAACATTTTCATGTAATCTATCATTATGACCCCAAAAGAATGTAGATGTATAGGGATTTAGACCACCTAAGGAACATTTTAATGTGATCTATCATTAGATTAATGTAGACAACTTTTGGCTTTTGGATTGAGGAGGAATATGGTCTTTCTTCACTGTATGGATAAGTTCAATAAGAGTGGCTGATCCAAGTGGATATTGGTGGCCACCTGCCAAGTCCACCTGGACCCCCACCATTGTCTTTCTCAGCATTTTCAGTTTCCTTAATTGTAGCACAACTTACTATTTTTAGCAGTT
>APFE031669712.1:27334-53526 GCA_000404065.3 Pinus taeda | reverse complement strand
GCTACCATCGCCCTAGCTAGTCTATTTCCATTTCTGATTGTAAGCATATTTCAGTATTTTCCATTAATGAAATGAAGTTTTATTTCCGCTGCATATTTTTGTATATGGTTATCTCTGTAATTTGTTGTGTTCCTGTTTAAATCTGGATCAGTGGCAACATTCAAATTTAGAAGAGTAGAGGATGCATGAAAGAGAGAATTCACATAGCAAGAAGATTAGTTATTTGGAGCTTTGATATGCTGCAATTTCTTAATTTGAACATGTAGATTATTAATTTCTTTAAGGTTGTTGTCTATGGTCTATAAGGGTTTCTATTACTGATACCATTTACATAGAATGCTTCAATTGTTGAGTTGGAAATGGAATATGCTCTCTTTCTTCACTAGGTCACCATTCTAGCCGCAAATTAGATACATTAATCGCTGCACCATACAAACCATGAACCAATTTCTATAGTTCTTGACCTTTGATCCATATTGAAAATGTGAAGCAAATACAATCACTAAACACAAGCCAATTTATACAACCACTAACCAACATTATATGAGTTGTACACTGCGTTGAATATCTGGAAAGGAAAAGGGAGGACAAACTAGTTGGAATGATAATAGGTTCACTTAAAGGACCCTTGCCAACTCGTGGTAGTCTGAACCTCAATATGACCCTACAATGCTCTAGATGACAGGAGATTGAGGCGAAAAGTGCTTTATTCAAGGAATAGTTTGAGTCCTTTGAAGCCAACTGATATGAAGAGTTCATTCCGAGGCAAACTTAGCCAACTAATCTACTATTTTATTATTATGCCTTAGTATATGGGACGATGAGACCTTCAAAATAGAAGGTAATAGAACTTAGTCCATGCCAAATGTTTCTTAAAAATGGAGTTCCATTTGAGATTTGAGGGAAAGGTTTTGAAATTTTAGAGTCACCCACAACCAATAATTTTTTGTGAAAAAATTAAAGCAAAAGTTATATTTTGCAAAAGAGTATAAGTAGCATTTCTCAATCTTTATGAATATGTTAGTTTTTTATGTTTTTAATATTTATTTTTTTTCAAGAGAAAAAAAACACCACATTTGCTTTAGTATTATATACGTTATTTATTTAAAAAAAAAAAACAACATAAACATTATATTTTCATTAGCATAAAAGTAAATGCGTTTTCAACAATAATGCCAAAGCATACTTCTTATAGTCGGAAGAAATCAACAAAATTAAAAAGAGCTGACCACTAAATCTCTGAGAATCTAAAACTGCAAATTATATATTCTTTTCTTATGTTTTCTTCATAGTTACATGTCCTTGTGTTTGAAGACAAAATTTGTTGTAGGAAGACAAAAAGAAATAGCAAAAAAACTAGGACAGTTGAAGAAAATGAAGAAACTTTTTGTGATACATTTTCTTCATGTTCTTCTAAAGGTTTTGTTTACTAAAATACAAGAAATTAGGTTTCATTTTTATCATTATTTTTGAATTTTAGATTATTACATTTTTTTGAGATTGTTTTTTTAATTAATCATATAATCATTTTTTTTATTACCAATTATTATGATTCATCTCCAAGACAAAAATAAAAAAATTGATTTGTTTAATAATAAGATTTACTATTAAATTAATATATGAAGGTTAGGTTATAAAGTATTTGGTCCATTTTTATTAGCATATTAATGACTTTAAAAATGGACCAAATACTTTATAACGTTCATATATTAATTTAATAATAAATCTTATTAATTTTATTTGACTTTCCCCAATGTTTATATATAGAACATGATACATCTCAATTATTTAAAATCTTTGTCCGGAAAATGAAGCATAGTAGTTGGTTTGAAACATCCACAGTCACTAATAAAAAAAACTAATTATGTGATTAATCCAAAAAACAATCTCAAAAACAAAATAAATTACCAAAATTTAAAATAAAAAACTATGATTTTTTAACAAAGTGTTTCAGTAGAAATCACATGAGAGAATTTTTGGCCAACACTTTTTGAACCAACAAGTATGATTTCTACCATAAAACTTTATTTAATTCATTATAAATTACATAATCTTGAATACATAAATTATATTTTTTTTTTAAATTTTGAAAAAAATAATTATAAATCACTCAAAACAATTTTATATCATATTTTAAAATCAATTTATCCACTTACTAATATCTATTAAATATCTAATATCTCCTCTAATTATCACTATGTTTTTTACCAAATATATTTAATTATCACCGACATTAACAAAATAACCGTACCGTGTCTTATCTATTCATAAATAATTATCTTATTTATGTATTTAATAAATTTGGTTAAAACACTGACAACGGGCATAACTTTTTACCAGTAATGAATTGGGTGTCTTATCAATCCATAGATAAATATTTTATTCGTGTATATTGTCAATATGTGTAACGAGAACTGTCCTCAATTCGTTGATTTATGTAATTAATATTTTTGATAGTTAAGTAAAATGTTCATTTCAGTCTTTATGTTAATTCTTCGGTAAAAATTATATTATAAATTTTTATTTTTAAATTTTCAAATTTATTTACTTTAATTTATGAAAAAATGTATTTGTTTTTTATTATTTAAATGTTAATATTTTTTAAAAATAATTTAAAAAGACTTCAACCAAAAGATTTGTTTAAAATATTTAATGTTCTTTATTTTTTATTTTTATTTGAATCAATGAATTTATAAGTTTGTTATTTAATAATTATATGTGATATGATAAATTTTTGTTAGAAAAATATTTTTAATTTTATATGAGGAATATATATGTTTTTGTAATTATATTTTTAATAACAAGATTTTAAGTCATCACGCCATGGCGCTTGAGGAGATTGAAACTAGGTTAGGAGGATCCCACTTAAGATAAACTAAATTAATATATAATGATAATGATTATAAAGACAAGAAAGTATTGTATTTTATATAAGTTACATTTTTTTTTTTTGTAAATTAAAAATCTTTATTGCCTCATAAAGTCTTAAAAAACAGAGTAGAATATCCATCCATGTAGTGCTCACTCTTAGTTCTTTTGTAGGCGGTTACACTATATCTTCAAGGAGACTAGGGAATTTACCCACCTACTCAATACATAAAGTCTTAAAAAAAAAATCCAAACATTCTCGTTATATCCTCACAGTACAAAACATATCATGAGACCAAAACAACTAATATGCATGCAGATAATTATGAATCTGAGGAGGAAATAGGCGTTGAGTCCTTTGCACTTGAACCGAGAGGAGCAGGAGGATCAAACTTGCACTGAAGTTGGCCTTCTATATGAGTCAATCTTGCATCTAGTGTATCTAAGAAGAAACATTTATTTATTAGAGTTCTCTTGATGTCTACCACATTGTATCTTTCCACCTATTTATCTTTCAATTCCATGTCCGACAGAGTCTTCCATTTCTAGTGCAATGCAATGGAGTTGAGATAATGTTTCCTTCATCCCCTGGTGTGGCTAGGGTCAGGAACCCAAATAGAGACATCTTCTAAGATCTCAAAGTCATAAAATGCTTATCACTTAGCACTCACCATGGTTTCTAGGTTTTAGATTTCCTACCAAGTCTTAAGGGGGACCACTATGAAGAAGACCTCAACTGCTTCTTGTGCATGTATTTGTGTAATGATCCTTAATAGGAATACAAGTGATAACAAGGAAATAATACATGCAACAAATTACAAAAATGAAATATTCATCAAACACCCATACAAAAGCTGCAAATGGAGAACTTCTGAGATATTTTATTATATTTCTGCAAGTCAAATACAATAGATGATGGAATGGTGCACCTAGGCTTGTCTGAAAGGTATGAAAATGACCAAACCCTTGTAAGAAAATGGTTGAGTTGAAGACTGTGCGGTTGTTGCACCAATCTGCACTATGCTGCCAAGAAACTATTGCTCTACTAAAGTTTGAATGGCTGGAAGGTGCACTAAAACTACCCATAAATTTATATGCTTTTAACCCCGGATTCCTTGGCCAAAACCCACAAGAACCCAGAAATGGTTTGGCCCAATTTGGACTTCCCAAAATCGACCCTCAAAGACACTATTTAATCCCTAACAATTCTACATTGTCTGCTACAAAGATAAGGCTTAAAACCCCACCTCCGGCGCTCAAAAAATTATGAAACTTTATATTTGGGATCCTTGTCAAAAACCCAGAAAAAACCCAAAAAGGATTTTGGCTGGTTTAGACTTCTGATTTTCGACCCCCTTGGAGCCTCACCTCAGCTCTAGTTGCCAATTTCGACTTGTTGGAAACTACCTGTAAATCAACCTGAAAACTTCTCCAAAATGCTGAGTTCACCCATGCTATCTAATCCCTAACTCTCCGGATGATCTCTTTGCCCAACTTAGCTGCGCCCAAGTACCACGAAAATCTGTTGTGTGGCCTCTGCGTTGTCCCCCAGCCCAGTAATTCGAATTGAAGGAATGTTGGCTTAGCTGGCTATAAAACCTAGCAAGAACGTTGGTCTAATGCTTCTACCTCAGCTCCCCAACTCCCGTCCAAGCAATCAGATCTCTGCTTGCCTCAATCTCCCTCTGTGTGTTTCCTAGCTGCCTAGAAATACACACTCCTTGCTTTGCGCTAGTTGGTGGTGCTATGTCACTACCCCGAAACTCCTGAAATCCTTGTAGAACTACCTCTCTAGGGCGGGCATGGATGGTCCCCCGAAGTAGAGGTTGAATCTCCCGCTTGAGATGTTCGTGGCTAAACAGTCGGTTGACTCAGCCAAACAACAGAGTGAACATAAGTAATTTTGTTTGCAAGATGTATGAGTGAATCCCAAAATGGATTTGCTCCCTCCTTATAACTCCTTGGGCCTCCCTTACCTCATGTGGGCCCCTCCATCCACCTATTCGACTTTCCCTCCAAGCTATTCGAATGGGCCAATTCGAATTCCCATGTGGGTGGCCCCCCCATTCCACTAACAACTAAATTAAGTCGAATTGCCTCCTAAGTCCCTAAGTCGAAAAGGGTTCTCTTCCTTAGCCAAAATTGTGTAGCAACACCCTGTTACAAATGTGTTTGAGAAGGTACATGACAATTTGAGCCCTATGGTGGCCATGAGGGCCCCCGCCGCCGCCTACCCTCATGTTGCACATACATTGTTTAGGCAACATGATGCACGAGAGAGGCACACTTTTAGAATGCTCAGCGAAAACCCCACAAATGGGGGTATGAGGTTTACACCAATTATGCCAACTTCTCTAAGAGCACACAACCCACCATCTTCAAACTTAAGACACTAGCCTGAGCCAAGGATCGATCCATGATTGCCAGGCTCACAAAGGTAATGAAAACACCTAGACTTACAACCTTCAACACTCATAAAACTAAACCAAAACCACAACCAGACCCAGAAGAAAGACATAACAAGGTTATAACGTCCTTTGCTATAAAAATTACCTAAAGAAACAAGAACAAACAGGGAATTATCAGACATAACCTTACTAATCCAATTACACAACGAGATCGTTAGATTTTTAGCCCAAAGAGGACCCGACTCAATATAAATCTAATTTCCAAGACAAATCACGTCGTGGCAAACCAAATGACCAGCAGACAAAGGACTAACAAATATCACAATTCAATAAAAACTAGGCCACTAGAGCAAAACCACACAATAACAGACCATTTGACAGGCAAGAGTAAAGGTACCAGAGATACTATGCGCAGGACAACCGGTGGTAGAATGGTGGGGAGAGACGTCGTCCACCTGCAACATTTAGTTGTTCGCCACCCCTGTAGCTTTACCCAACCTTGTCATTCCATTATTACATGCGAGCCCAAGAAGCTAAATGATACCTTGCAGCGCTAGATTGACCCCTTCGCTTCAATGCTATCAATTTCTCGAACCAAAACATGAACACTTAGACCAGACTCTTCACAATTGAAGCCAGAATCAGACTTATATTCTTATTGCGGGGGTTTTGGCTCCTCCCCCTCTGCTCATATGCAAATCCTCCTCACCCGAAAAAATCTTCATACAACCCACCTCCTCCTCATGCCAAAAATTTAAAGTTATCTAGATGCCTCACATGCTTATGCATGCATAGGGTGAGCCTCACCCCAGACCATTAATGTATGTCACTTCAATACGATGGTGGGCTTGCCCCCTTCGATATATATATGTATATAGATATATATATTATTTTTATAATTATAATGTTATAACTCTTTTTAACAATAAAAATTAAAGTATTAGAAAATTTTGTATACAAACAAATATTTTGCAGCATAAAAAGAAATGACAAGAATGAATTATGTTGATTTCCTATCCATTGCACATTGAACAATTAAATGGAGGGTTTCTAGTGCCAAACTGGATGAACACAAAACAACCCCACTAACAGTTGCAGTTGGAAAGAGTTATTGATTGGCGCAGAGACACCACCAACTTCCTTCTCTAACAGGTGCAACTCGAGAAGGTATAAATGAAATATGATCCCTTGTACATGATTTTGCTCGTTCTATATCTATAGATGAAAGCAACAATTCTACTCCCTTTGCCAATCCAAATAGAGTACAGACAGAGTACAACAAGTTCCTTTTTTCGTTTTTTCAACTTCTATTATTCATCGGCCCCAAAAGAATGTAGATGTATATGGATTTAGACCACCTACGGAATATTTCATGTGATCTATCATTAGATTAAGGTAGACAACTTTTGGCTTTTGGATTGAGAAGGAATATTGTCTTCCATGATTGTATGGATAAGTTCAATAGGGGTTGCAAATTTCAAATTTAGAAGAGTAGATGATACCTGAAAGAGAGAATTCACATAGCAAGGAGACTAGTTATTTGGAGAGAGCCTTGATATGTTGTGATTTCTTAATTTGAACATGTAGATTATTAATTTCTTCCTTTGCATACTAAGGTTGTTTTCTATGGTCTATAAGGATCTCCATCACTGAAGCCACTTACATAGAATGCTTCAATTATTGAGTTAGAGATGGAATATGCTTTCTTTCTTCACTAGGTCACCATTCTTGCCACAAACTAGATACATTAATCCCTGCACCACACAAACCATGAACCAATTTCTATGGTTCTTGACCCTCGATCCATATTGAGAATGTGAAGCACACACAATCACCAAACACAAGCCAATCGATACAACCACTAACCAACATTATATCAGTTGTACATTGCCTTGAATATCCGGAAAGGAAAAGGGAGGGCAAACTAGTTGGAATGATGATGGGCTTATTTAAAGGACCCTTGTAGGCTGAACCTCATGAGGCGAAAAGTGCTTTATTCAAGGAATAGTTTGAGTCCTTTGAAACCAAGTAATATGGAGAGTTCATTCCTCACTGGAGGCAAACTTAGCCAACTAATCTACCATTTTATTATTATGCCTTAGTATATGGGATGATGAGACCTTAAAAAAAAACCTAGTCCATGCTAAATGCTTCTTAAAAATAGAGTTCCATTTGAGATTTGAGGGAGAGGTTTTGAAATTTTGAGTCACTCACAACCAATAATTTTTGGGAGAAAAATTAAAGCAAGGGTTATACCTTGAAGAAGAGTATAAGGCAGATCAACCCCGAAGGGAATCCTTTAAAAATCATCAGTGTAACCCCAAGAGCATCAAGGAGAATTGACCCTGTGACCTCCCGATCGGCAAGGTACTTAACAACGAGGAGTTGACTAGTTGAGCTAACCATTAGAACTTGAGAAAAAAAAACATCATATAATAAAAGTAAATACATTTTTAGCAATAATACCAAAACATGCATACTTCTCAAACTCTGAAGAGATCAACACAATTGAAAGGATTTTACCACTAAAGCTCTGAGAATCTAAAATTGCAAAACAATATTTATCTTCTTATAGCTACAGGTGGTTAGGCCAAAGACAAAATTTGTTACAGGAAGACAAAATGAAATAGCAAAAAAACTAAAAAGAAATAGCAAAAAATCTAGGACACTTGAAGAAAATGAAGAAACTTTTTGTGATACATTTTTTTTCATGTTCTTCTAAAGGTTTTGTTTATTAAAAGACAAAAGTTTTGTCTATTAAAAGCCAAGAAAGTAGATTTCATTCTTATCATTATTTTTGAATTTTAGATTATTAATTTTTTTTTTGAGATTGTTTTTCTCAATTACTCATATAATCAAATTTTTATTGATCTACGTTTTTGAACCAATTACTATGGTTCATCCCTTTGACAAAGATAAAAAAATTCAATCTATCCACAGGTTTAAGTAATTGAGATACATCATGTTCCAAATATAAACGTTGGAGAAAATAAAATAAAATTAATAAAAAATTATTATTAAATTAATATATGAACATTAGATTATAACGTATTTGGTCAATTTTTACTAGGAAATTAATGACTCTAAAAATGGACCAAATACTTTATAAGGTCCATATATTAATTTAATCATAAATCTTATTAATTTTATTTGTCTTTCCCCAACGTTTATATATAGAATATGATACATCTCAATTATTTAAAATCTTTGTCTAGAAGATAAACCACAGTAGTTGGTTTGAGAAATCCACTGATAAAAAAAAACTGATTATATGATTAATTTGGAAAAACAATCTCAGTATACTAATAAAAAAAACTGATTATATGATTAATCCAAAAAAACAATCTCAAAAACAAAATAAATTACTAAAACTAAAAATAAAAATATTATTATTTTTTAATATTTTGAAAAAAATATATATAAATCACAAAAATAATTTTATATCATATTTTAAAATCAATTTATCCACTTACTAATATCTATTAAATATCTAATATCTCATCTAATTATCACTGTGTTTTTACCAAATATATTTAATTATCACCGACATTACAAAATAACCGTACCGTGTCTTATCTATTCATAAATAATTATCTTATTTATGTATTTAATAAATTTGGTTAAAACACTGACAACGGCATAACTTTTTACCAATAATGAATGGGGTGTCTTATCAATCCATAGATAAATATTATATTCGTGTATATTGTAAATATGCGTAACTAATTTTGAAATAAAGTTGATGGTGTCCTTTTATTGAATAGTTTGTAAACATGTATTTTTTATTGGTTATGCAAATGTAGAATATATGTCTTTTCATCACCAAAATGAATGATCGGGACAACCAAAAATGTTCTCAATTCGTTGGATTTATGTAATTAATATTTTTTCCTCAATAAAACAAAATTGATAGTTAAGTAAAATGTTTATTTATTGATATCAATTTTTTTCGTCTGTCACCAAGTTTTTTGGAAGAAGCTCTGCACGAAATAGTATCTCCATGCTAGTTCTCATCACTTCTCAGCTTAGAAATTTGGGGTTCTCAACACTCTTGCTACCTGTGTTCTTAGAATCTTTGATGATTTCCACCTTGATTAGGAGAAATCTCATCTTCTTGAAGTTTTTCGAAGTAATGAGTATAGCAGGCCTGAGAGCCTCAAGGCCTTTCACCGAGCCAACAAGATGCCTAGAGTAAAGCCTGCCTGTGTTGATCCTATCGCTAAGGTTCATCTCCCGTATATCCAGGGGACCACGGATAAGATTGCCCATATTCTTAAAAAGATGAATATCTCTTCTTCTTTCAAACCTCTCAAAACCATTAAAAATTCCCTTAGATTTGTTAAAGACCCTATTGACCCTAAAGACACGAAAGGGGTCTACGTTATTCCCTGCTCCTATGGTACCCCCTACATTGGAGAGACAGGTAGGTCTAATAAGTAGAGAATCAGTGAACATGCAGCTGACATTAGGCACAGTCGCTCTCGCACATCAGCCCTTGTCGAGCATTCTGTGAAATCGAATAACCATGTCTACATTGAAGATTCTAAAGTCATCGCTAGGGTTGATCATTTCCACCACCGGAAACTCAAAGAAGCGATTGAAATTGAAAGGCATGCCAATAACCTCAATAGGGACGATGGCTGGAAATTAAGTAAAAGTTGGATTCCAACTCTCTCCTCTTGACCCTTCACTCCCTCTCCTTTCCCCTTTCCGTTCCTGGTGGTTCTCCCTTCTCACCTTATGGTTTTTTCCCCAGATCATTCCTTAATTTTCTTTAATTTCTTTGTTTGTTGTTGAAGTATTTCTCTCATATAATATTATCTTTTGCCTTTCTCCTTTTTTATGTGATTAGTTTTCCTCCTTCCTATTATAGTATTTACTTTATATATATTAAAATAATAGATTAAAATTATTATATCTTATTAATCAATTTATTGTATTATAAGTGAATTTAAATATCAAGATAAGGATTTTTAACATTATTAATCTCTATAATATCAATAATATTGGAAATACCATCAGTTCATCTTTAACCATCCTCCATTTTTATGAGATTAGTTTTCATTCTTCCATTCTTAGTCTTTTTATTTTATTGATTCTAAATTAAAATTATTATCATAGAAATTAATATATCAAATTATATTAAAATGATGTATTTAATATTAATCTCTATAATAATATTATACCATTGGTACATTATTGTTTGGATTTAATATTACAGTGGATCTATAAGATTATAATAATAATTAATAATATTAAATTATTAATAAATTAAATACTATTCCATCAATAAAAGATAGGGTCAACCCTAACACACTACACTTTTTAAACTAACTATTTATAGATGACATTACTTTTAAACATTTAACTTATGATTTCTAAATAATATTAATTCATAACAACTAGTTTCCATTACTATTAGTAAAACCCTAACAAACTAAATTATTAATTATCTCTAGACTATATTACTATAATTGTTAATATGAATTAGCTCTAAAAATTAATATTTCATTCCAATCTTCCATTTAAAGTACCAAAATTTAATATTTATTTAAGTTATCTTGTAACTAAATTTAATTTTATCATCTTAAAATATGGAAACTAAATATTTATTTACTACATAACTTGTTACCTAACGGCTATTTTCCAACAACAAACTCTGGGCAGTGATGCAGTCTGCTATTTATTCCCTCAGATCTATTGATTTCTCACCTTGTCCTGAGGATGAACCACATTAGTTGGTTAGAAAGGTCGACCAAATCCTAGCTATGTGATTAATCCGAAAGACTAGTATCAACATTACGGATCACAAAAGTCTCAAATCTAACATGTTCATTTATTCTTTGGTAAAAATTATATTATCAATTTTCTATATTTAAATTTGAAATTTATTTACTTTAATTTATGAAAATTTGTATTTGTTTTTTAATAATATTTAAAAATGCTAATAATTTTAAAAATAATTTAAAAAGACTTTGATTAAAATAATTTAATGTATAATATTTTTATTTTTATTTTAACGATTTATAAGTTTGTTATATAATAATTATATGTGATTATGATCAATTTTTTAAAGAAAATATTTGTATATTTTATATATGTTTTTGTGATTATATTTTCAATAACAAGGTTCTAAGTCATCACGCCATGTGACTTGAGGAGATTGAAACTAGGTTAGGAGGATCCCGTCTAAGATAAACTGAATTAATATACAATGATAATGATTATAAAGACAAGAAAGTATTGTATTTTATATAAGTTACATTTTTTTTGTAAATTAAAAATCTTTATTGCCTCATAAATTCTTAAAAAACAGAGTATAATATCCATCCATGCAGTGCTCACTCTTAGTTCTTCGTAGGCGGTTTCACTCTATCTTCAAGGAGACCAGGGAATTTACCCACCTACTCAATACATAAAGTCTTAAAAAACAAATCCAAACATTCTGGTTATATCCTCATAGTACAAAACATATCATGAGACCAAAACAACTAACATACATGCAGATAATTATGAATATGAGGACGAAACAGGTGTTGGGTCCTTTGCACTTGAACCGAGAGGAGCAGGAGGATCAAACTCACATTGAAGGTGGCCTTCTATATGAGTCAATCTTGCATCCAATGAATCCAAGAAGAAACATTGATTTATTAGAGTTCTCTTGATGTCTACCACATTGTATCTTTCCACCTATTTATCTTTCAATTCCATGTCCATCAAAGTCTTCCTTTTCTAGTGTAATGCAATAGAGTTGAGATAATGTTTCCTTCATCCCCTGGTGTGGCCAGGGTCAGGAACCCAACTAGAGACATCTTCCAGGATCTCAAAGTCAGAAAATGCTTATCGCTTAACACTCACCATGGTTTTTAGGTTTTGGATTTCCTGCCAGGTCTCAAGGGGGAGCACTGTGAAGAAGACCTCAACTGCTTCTTGTGCATGTATTTGAGCCATGTGCTGACCATGAGGGGCCCCATCAACGCCTCCCCTCATGCTGTACATACATAGTTTAGGCAACATGATGCACAAGAGAGACACACTTTTAGAATGCTCACCAAAAAACCCACAGATGGGGGTATGAGGTTTACACCAATTATGCCAACTTCTCTAAGAGCACATGACCCACCATCTTCAAACTTAAGACACTAGCCTAAGCCAAGGATCGATCCATGATTGTCATGCTCACAAAGGTAATGAAAACACCTAGACTTATAACCTTCAACACTCATAAAACTAAACCAAAACCACAACTAGACTTAGAAGAAAGACACAACAAGGTTATAACCTTCTTTGCTATAACAATTACCTAAAGAAACAAGAACAAACATGAAATTATCAGGCATAACCTTACCAATCCAATTACACAACAAGATCATTAGACTTTCAGCCCAAAGAGGACCCGACTCAATATAAACCTAATCTCCAAGACCAACCACGTCGTTGCAAACCAAATGACCAACATACAAAGGACTAATAGATATCCCAACTCAATAAAAACCAGGCCACTAGAGCAAAACCACACAATACTAGACCATTTGACAAGCAAGAGTAAAGGTACCAGAGATATTGTGCGTAGGACAACCAGTGGTAGAATGGTGGGGAGAGACATCCACCAACAACATTTAGTTGTTTTCCACCTTTGTAGCTTCACCCAGCCTTGTCATTCCACAATTACTTGTGATCCCAAGAAGCTAAATGATATCGTGCAACCCTTTATTGACCCCTTCGCTTCACTGCTATCAATTTCTCGAACCAAAACATCAACACTTAGACCAGGTTCTTCACAATTGAATCCATAATCAAACTTATTTTCTTGTTCTACGGATTATGGCTCCTCCCCCTCTGCTTAGGCACAAATCTTCCTCGCCCATAAAAATTCGCATACAACCCACCTCCTCCTCATGCTTCAAATTTAAAGCTATATAGATGCCTCGCGTGCTTATGCAAGCATAGGGTGAACCTCACCCGAGACTATTAATGCCCGTCACTTCAATACGGTGGTGGGTTTACCCCTTCGATTTTTAAGTCCACCCATCAAGAAATATAAGTTACATAATTTTGATAATGCAAATAAGATAAATAAAGAAATTATTATTATTATTATTATATTATAACTCTTTTTAACGATACAAATTAAAAATAAAGTATTTAAATTTTAATACATTGTTAAAAAATTATTGAGGAAAAATATATTATTATAAAAATGTTGTTTATCTAAATTAGTTCATAGTGTAATAAAATTGTAAGTTAAATCTAGTTTACGAGAATTATGTAGTAAAACTACTAATAAATAAACTATTCCAAAAACTTTAATTCATATTACAACAAGATGAGCTGCATGGCAGCAAGTCCCTACCATGAGATCTCAGACCATTCCCATGCAGGTGGCTGCCATGAGATCTCAGACCATTCCCATGCAGGTGGCTTTGTTGGAATGAACAGAGAGCCTCTGCAGGTTAAACAGTTTGATTCGGAGCGTCTCAGGCAGCCGCTGTAGCTTGTTGAAATCAGCAATCAGCTCTTTCAGCCAACTGATAGAGATAAGTGTAATATGTTAGCCGTAATACTGAGGGTCGAATACAATTTTTACCGGCAATTTAGAATGCTCTCCGGCAATTCGGCGAAGAAGTTTCCAGAAATATTGAGGATCTTAGAGCTGGTTCGAATGGACGTCGAGAGTTCTCAAATTCACCAGACTCGTCACGGATTCGAGCAGACACTACGGCAAGAAATTAATATTGAAAGAAAAATCAGATATATGACATCAAGAAAGCCTATGTAACGATGCAATATTGTTGTATTTACTACCTTCATATTGTTACTAGAAAGGTCAAGTTTAGCGATGGTCGACAACTTCTTTGCCGAGTCTGGCAAGTTAGCGATGGTCGACAACTTCTTTGCCGAGTCTGGCAAGTTAAAAAGTATAAGTCCAAAACTAAGTAACAAAACACGATTTGTCTATGTCTAAGTATCGGTTTCCTCCTTCAGTCTCCTACCCTACCTCGCTCGCCTTCCTAGGGCGCATAATAACGTTACAGCGATCAACTTTTTTACCCAGCATAGGTAAGCTAAAATGGAAATAGTTTTAAAAATGTTCCATTGACCAATAATGTTGTAAGAATAGAATTAAAAAATGAGTTGTTAACACCATTGGACATTGGCAGGGACTTGCTCACAGCTCGCCTTGTTAAATTACAAATCATGTCTTTTGAAACCACTTAGGATGTTGATTTATATAGTCGCTCGAAAATTGAAAGGATTATATATTTTTTTCTTGGGCCAATATTGATAACCACGACGTAAAAAAACTATGGCCTACGGATGGTTAATTAGCGATACCGAGATTTCAGTGATATTTATGATTTCCCCGAATATAACTAATTAATGGATCAATGCAATGTTTCATTCGAAAATTTTCCAATTCAATAAATACCACTATTGTCAGTTAATCAAAATTAAATGCAATTAACATTGCACTATATTGATAGAAAACATAGAGTTCCGTTCAAGTCTTACACGTCATAATTACTATTGCGTCTAATGATATACCACATCTCATCGTGGCATTTATAGTAAGGATCGGCACTTCAAAAACCAATTATGCGAGGTTTTGTCTTGTATTTATTTGTGTATCGGACTGTGAAATTGGACGAGTCACGATACAGTCATACGAAACAACTTTTAATAAATTAATTTAGTTGTTCAATACAGTGTTGCTAGCTAACCATAGCACGTGCATCGCATGCAAGCCATGTGTACACATGTCCCCGGCATCGTAGCTAAACCTGAAACTCATACAGGCGAGAAGACCGCGAACAAACTGAGATTTAACCAGAAGCTCAAGATCACCATATCGGTTTGCTTCGCGGTGTTCTTCTGTACGTTTCTGCTTCCTCTACTGAAATCCACGGTGCAGGTAGAAACTAGAAAAGAAACCGACTGCTTGACCTGATTCGGAGGAAGTGGCGTCGGCCCCGTCAGGCGGTTCCCAGGATGAAATCGCTCACGACCTCCTGCACGATGATGCCGCTCATTAAGCACCGCTGCTGCCATTCTTGGCCTGACAGCGACTGGGACGACATGGCTACCGGTACTGTTGTGGCTCCCCATGGCTATTTGGCGGTCTACGTCGGCCTGGATCGCTCACGGTTTGTGATCAAGACGGAATCGGTGAATCACCCTCTGTTCCGGATGCTGTTAGACGATGCAGAGAAGGAATATGGTTTCGATTTTGCGGGACCTCCCACTCTGCCTTGCGAGGTCGCTGTTTTTCGCAGCATTCTGGGAGCTCTGAATAGTACCAATTATGAACGCGGTCATGAGATTTCTCTGCACAGCGAGGCTATGGACATTTCCAACTCACAGCGAGGCTATGGACATTTCCAACGCTTAGGTTCGAGAACTAAATCTGTCTGTCTGTTGATTATGATTTTGATAGATGCAATTTCACTTAGTTTGCAGAACATAAATTCTAACTGTTATATGAAAAATAAATAAATTAATTTAATTGCTAACGGTTTTCCTTGAACTTTTGTGAAAGTATCATTCAAGAAAAGAAAAATAATTTAGTTACAAAGAAACCATAAAAAAATATTATTATATGAAAAAACTTAATTTTGCTATGACAAGATTCAAATACTAATTTTTAAAACCCAGGAATGGTAATAGTACACTGTAGAAATACCCTGGTAAGTAGAAAATATTAAGAAGGGTATTGCAACTTACATGAATAAGATAAATAACAGATTTTAAACCCTAACTGCATTTTCGGAAATAATTCATAGAAAATTAAAAGAATGGCCTTGACATTTTTCGAAGTAACCATAGAGATTCTCATGAATATCCATGGAGGGTTATATGATCAAACAACAAGTAATTAGGAAAAAAAAAAAAACTAATTGAGAAGTTACGAAATTGATAGGGCTTCTACAGGATTAAAACCCTGTTCACAATTTTAATAATTGCAAGGATAATATATACAAATGAATAAAATAACGAGTTATAAATAGAAAAGAATGTCATATATATCACGGTAGGAAATCTGGCCAAAAGGCTGACTGTTAAAATGCAGAAAATAAGAGAAAAAACTCAGCCGTGTTCCTGCATGAACCACCCGAAGAGGGGTTTACACCCTGGTTCAACAACCTACAAGATTTAAACAAAATATTATATATATATATGAATTGATAAGTGGTAATAAAAAAGGACTGATCATTACTGATATTATGACATTTGTTATACCTTTGAAGGAATCATAACACACCATGCAGGAAATTTGCAGAGTTAAAGACCTTGAAACGATAAGCGGAGGAAGCATAGCGTAGCTTCGCTTTGCCCGGTTCCATTTCTCTTAAATGTCTGTTATTAAAAGTCCAGATAACAATATTTTCACTTGAATGATCAGCTTGAACAGCAAATGAGAAGCCGCTCTAAAAATAGTTAGTATTTTAGAGGAAGAAAAACGGAAATTAAGAATTATCTAATTTAATTTGCGGAATTCTTGCAGGAGATAGTATGAGGGCAGCAGTCACACTACTTTAGCCCGTGCTTACCAAGTCACAATGGAGACATTCTGGCATGCATACTGAGCAAGAGTAACCTCGCAGCTTCTTCCCTCTCTAGCTCACAGCTTCTTCCATCTCCAGAGGATGCCAGGAGGAACACGAAGCCAGCGGAACAACAACATTAATCTGTTACATTAATCTATAAGTAACAAGCAAGCAACCAACGAATCCAGCAAATAGAGGCCAGCAAAGGGAGGTCAAGGGAGGTCACCTTTAAAACAAGGAAGACCATGGCCAGATGAGGTTCTCAAGTGAACAACAATTGTCAAGCATGCACCATTGGGTTTGCAAATTTGACACGACACGGAAGCTGCAATGTAATGCGTAACCTACGCCATACCCCATTTCTTCGTAATGTTAGCCAATTAACATTAAATGTTACCCAACTAATGCTATCCCAAAGATAGCATTACTTCACTGAGGCGAATTAACCAAATGCTTTCCGAACATTTTCCTAAGTTTTCAGGCCTCATACCTCGTAATGAGGCCAAATAAGACGAACGTTGCGCCGATTGGTTACACCCATTGGCAAACATATTTTATGGCATAGATTAATGGAAAATATCGCCAAACTTTGGTGTAAGTAAAAATAAACCTATCGATTCCTGTGTCAGACTAATGCCGGGACTAAAAACCGATTACTATAGTCCCTGCCAGGCCCGGAGGGTAGGGACTAATAAAATTGTAAGTTAACATCTATTTTAGTTCACATTGTAATAAAATTGTAAGTTAAATCCAGTTTACACGAATTATATTGTAAAACTAATAAATAAACTAATCCAAAAATTCATAAGGAATTTTTATTTTAATAACTAAAGAATAAATGGAAGTCATTTTCATTATAATATTATAATGTATATTTTAATATGTTTTTAGAAAAAATGCCTTTTATATAATTATAATTTTAGGGATTTTAGATATATATTTCTATGTAATATTTTTTACAAGTTAATATTAAAGGTGACAAAGGTGACTGTGAGGTGCATCAATAAGGTATTATCTTTACATATTTTTCATGAATAAGGTATTATCTTTACATATTTTTCATGAATAGTTTGAGTTTTTAAACAATCCACTGATACATGATGCAACCACAACGACACAGGAATGTATCTATACTATACATACCAAAAAGAAGGAGATAGTGGTGATGAAAATCAGCCTACATAAGGCCTATGATTGTGTGGATTGGTCATACATTAGGCTCATTCTCTACAAAATTGGCCTGTGATCTCATAATGTGGAGTGGATAATGGCTTGTATCACATCTGTTTGTTTTGTTGTCTTGATCAATGGTCTCTGCACCACATTTTTTCGTGTAGGAAGAGGACTTAGGCAAGGATGCTCTCTTTCCCCTTTAATTTTTATTCTTGTTATGGACGGTCTTAGTATGAGAATTAGAGAGGCACATTCATGGGGACTCTTTCAGGGCTTATATATTACTAAACATGTGAACATCACTCACTTGTTTTTTTTTTTTTTATGATATTCTAACCTTTGGCATCATACCCAGATCCCAATGGTCTGTATTACACTACATTTTTCTTAGATATGGTGTGACTTCATGGCTTCTTAAAAAGGGTAACAAACCTATTCTCTACTACTCTTCTAGTGACAGGTGGATATAGACTTCATTTTTTGCATATCCAGAGTTCATACTACCCCCCTTGAAGCTAGACTCACCTACTTAGGTTTCAGACTCAAGCCCAATAAATACAGGATCAGAGACTGGCGTTGGATGGTGGATAAATACAAGAGGAAATTGAACACATGGTCACACAAATTCCTCACTTTGGGTGGCATAAATATACTAATTCAGGATGTTTTGCAACATATAATTGTATATTGGGCACATCTATATATGATTCATTCATTTATAGCCTCTAAGATTAAATCTATCATATCTCGATTTCTCTGGTGGACCAGAATGATAACTAAATTCCATCTTTGCAGGTGGGACGCCCTGACTATCCCAAAGGAATTCGGTGGATGGGGTTTGTTAGAAAAGATAATCTTTGGATTCTCCTTGCTTATTAAATCTTTCTGGAGGGCCTTGAATGGTCGAGGGGTCTGGAAGGACATCATACATGACAAGTATATGAGGGATTCTGACATTGAAACTATATACAGACACATCAGACCCACCAAAACAAAAGGATCTCTAATTTGGAGGAGTTTTATTAAAATTATCCACTGGTGGCACATGAGGATGGCATAGAATTTTGGCAATGGCCATAAAATTCTGATTGGGACATACATCATAAAGGGCACAAACAGTGACATGCATATTCAGGGACATACAACTGATATTATTCATCGAAGAGGATATTTTCTTTTATACCAAGAAATCAAGCATTAGCATGCAGGATGCCCAATTTGGAAAGAGGTTGAAGATATGGATTTGGAAGGACGAAGCATGGTGGAATGATAGGGTTATGATACAAACTTCGTTTGGCATGCCTTTGTTACTGCACACTTGGAGACAATATTACTTGAGCTGGGAGACTACGTAAGCAATCACCTATCGTGGTTGAGACACATCAATTTTTCATAAGGTAGAGTTTCGGCTTGCACCACCCTTCTTGATTCTACAAAATCTAGAAGTGGCATATCCCTACTAAAATTATTCTTTTCTCCTGGCTCGTATGGAGGAACACAATACTTACGTGGGACAACCTATTGAAGAGGGGTTTCTCGGGTTCCAGAGATTGCATTTTCTGCAGGGCATCAACAGGACCTATTAATCATATTTTCTTCTTTTGTCCCATTACACGTATGGTTTGGAATCGTATTTCACAGTTTCTCTAGATATCGTACAGTTGGGCATCCAAATTTGAATAATGCATCATAAATTGGAATGCTGGAAATGGAAAATACAAGGAGATGCCTCTTTTCATTATATGGGAAATATGGAATGCACGCAATCACCATTTGTTTTATGGGAAACAGTTCAATATTAGATGGATATGTCACAGGATATTAACGTGGATGTCATATCTCACACCTACAATTGACTCACCCATATACTCATCCCATCGACAAGTTCCTTCATCCTTTTTCCTTGTTGTAGGATGTTTTGATGGAGCAGCACAACTTGGCATGTGTGGTTGTGGAGTAGTTCTCAAGATAAACTGAAGATCACAGTATAATATCTTATGGAATGGAGGACCATGCACAAAGACTAGAGCTGAAATAATTTCTTTATGGGGTCTACTTTGGTTTGTGCAAGAGAAGAAGATACACAGTCTTCATATTTATGGTGATTCTAGATCTCTTATTGAAGGAATATAAGGGCATACAACTTTTGATCCTCCCACCCTATCTGGCTGGATAAACAGGATCAAACACATTTGGACTCTCTCACAACCTATATTATTAATAAAATATACAGGGAAGCCAACATGGAGGCAGACAAGTTGTCTAAAGAAGGTCTCAGTGGGGATTATGGAGTCATGAAGTACAAATACACAGACGTCAATGCGACAGGGAAGAGGGCTTTATCAACATTCTGTAACATCACAAGCTCTTTTTATTTATATTGTGCTATTTTGTATGGTGTTTTCATATACATATGTTGACTGGATGATCGACAAATCCCTTTCTCTCTATGCTTTACATAACTTTCAGTTTATATTGGGAAGAATATTGGGTACTTGGCGGAAAAAGCAATTTATTTTTTTGGTATGTAGACATTTATTTGTTATATATCCCCATAAGCATGGATGAACATATATCAAGACAAATGTACTAGAGTTTATCTATTAATATAAATCCAACTTTTTTTTCCTCTGAAAAAAAATTTAAAAAATAAATAAAATAAAATAAAATAAATAATAAATAAATAAATAAATAAAATAAAATAAAATAAAATAAATAAATAAATTAAATAAATAAATAATAATAATAAATAAATAAAAATAAATTTAAAAAAAAAACAAATTTAAAAAAATATAAAAAAAATAAATAAATAAATAAACAAAACAAAACCAAAACAAAAACCCTTTTTTTGGATATGTTAGTAAAATTAATTATTAGCATTTGTAAATCATATTTTAACTTAAATTTTAATTAAAAATAAAATAAAAATTACTCTTTATAATTTTTATCATGACATTTTTAAATGTATAATTTTAAAATTTAATTCAATAAAAATAAGATATTAACTTTTCCAAAATTTTCTTCCTCAATGGGGTGTAAACAACGACTACAAGGAGTCCATATTAAAATGTGTGCCATACTTGACATATGTTCTCCCATTCTCATACTGATCCAGGTGGATATTGCTGGCCACCTGCCATTTCCACTTGGACCCCCACCATTGTTTCTTTCAGTTTTTCAGTTTCTTTAATTATAGCACAATTTACTATTTTTAGCATTTTTTGGGGTCCTAAACTTTTGGATCCATTTTGAGGCCCTAAACGATGTTTCTTTGGCAATCTACTGCCATTGACTATTGTTAGGGCATTTTTTTCGTCGTAGTCCTCGGAGAGATCTTTCCAACGAGAAATCATGTGTGTCAAACGGAGATAATATGACCAAGACATGACCTCGAGAATTTGGTTGCCCAACTAACCCCAATTGGGCCCATAAACTCTTGGTGTTACATCTCCTCGGGTTAGGGTTTTGTTTGTTTAGGGTTTGCTCTTATTGTTCAATAATAAAAAGGTCTTTGAGCCTCATTGTAACGCAGTTCAGAGGCATGTAACCGCCACATCTCTCCTCAGAGATAAGCTAACATCGCCCGAGCTAGTTTATTTTCATTTATGTTCGTAAGCATATTTCAGTATTTTACATTAATGAAATGAAGTATTATTTCTACTGCATCTCTGTATTTATGGTTATTTTTGTACTTTATTATGTTCCTGCATAAATCCGGATCAATGGTATCAGAGCGGTCTACTCTTTTTGTCTTTCTTTGCATGTCCCCAGTGAGGTCGGGATATAAGGAGTTAGGGCTTGAA
This sequence comes from Pinus taeda, assembly GCA_000404065.3. NCBI lineage: Eukaryota > Viridiplantae > Streptophyta > Pinopsida > Pinales > Pinaceae > Pinus > Pinus taeda. The sequence goes on along the minus strand of APFE031669712.1, from coordinate 31,728 downwards.
CTGGTCAAACCTTTGCAAGACTAGCCTCGTAAATCCTGACGGCCTCCCATGACGGATGAAAAGAAAGACGAGGGGGCAGGAGATCCTATCAAAATATTTCTCGAAGAAGCCCTCAAGTGACAAGGGAACACGATGATGGACAACTTTGCCTAGATCCTTCAGCGACTACCCAAGGGCGACACATTTGCTTCCAACAGCTACTCTGGAAACACCACGCCCTTTAAGGTATAGGTTAACTTTGAAATCCCCATATTTGAGGGTCAAATAGATGCAAATGTCGTAGATAAATGGTTGAATCTACTAGAAGGATATTTTTCTGTTCATGATTCCAGCGAAGAAAATATTACTTTTTCTCTTCTCAAAGTGCCCCCCATGTTAAGGACTGGTGGGAACTCATTATTTTCAACCGCTCCCACTTGTAATTCATTCCGGGATGCCATCAAAGGGCAGTACTACCCTGTGAGGAGCTACGAGGAAAAATACATAAAGTGGACCACGTTGTGGCCGGGAAGGGACCAAGATGTGCCGAATTTTACCAATGTTTTTCATACCCTTCGCACGAAGTTGGGTATCAAGGATTTTAAGAAACATTTGGTACTCAAGTACCGCGGCTGCCTACATAGATACGTCCAAGAAAAGATGGAGTTCCTGGACATCTCCTCGCTCGGCATGGCGTACCGTTACGCTATCAAGATCGAACAAAATTTTAAATAGAAGAAGCAAGACGTTGGATATGCGAATTCGAAACAAGGGAAAGGATTCCCCAAACTGCAGAACCAAGGAAAAAGCCAAGACAGTGTGATCCAAGACAACCCGTCAAAGATGCAAGAAAATAACACCACTATGAAGTCAAAGAAGGACACAAGAAATTGGTGTGAGTTCCACAAGGGCCCCACTCACAACACAAGTGAGTGTTGGGCCAAGCAGTCGTTGGTGGCTGAGTTGAACTCTTCAGAATCAGATGCATGTTCTGACCCTGAGTCAGAACCCGACAAGAGGAATGACAAAGGGAAGCATATCATTGATGCAGATCCCAGCACCACTATTGCCACCGCCAAGATCCAGAAGAATGAGCCCGAATATCCAGAGGAGGGGGAGCATCTTTTCCACTCACAAATGTCGGTGAAGGGTTCACCGCTACAATTCATTGTTGACAGTGGGAACCAAAAGAACCTCATTTCAGTAGAGGTTGTGAAGCGGCTAGGACTACTGACCATACCACACCCACAACCGTACAGCATTGGGTGGCTTCACCAAGGATGAGATCTCCGAGTCCGCCAACAATGTCACCTTCCCTACAACCTAAAGCCCTTCACAGATGAGGTATTGTGTGATGTTGTACGTCTTGATGTTTGTGACGTATTATTAGGCCAACCATACTTGTGGAAGTGACATGATGTGTATGAGTCAAGGCCTCGTGCTGTTATTATTTCTTTGTGTAATACATTATACAGGATACAGAGGTAGCTCCACCTACTGCCACTTCTTTGATCTCTGCAAAGAAAGGCAGTAAGATCATCTCCCAGACTAGGAAAATTATTTTCTTTCTGGTTCGCTCTCAAAGTAAGGGGAGATCGTAGCCACATCCATGGCCCCCAGGAAGGGTTCCTCCACGCAGCAAAAGCAGGTGGATACGATCATGAAAGGATACAGGGACATTCTCCTCACCAACAGGGGTATCGTTACACTGTCAAGTCAAGCATTCATTCGATATGACTCCCGGAGCACCTCAACGCAATGGGACGTTATATCGCTGCTTCATTCTGGAAAATGCCAAGTAATGATCAACATCAGGTGTCACACAAGTTTTAGGTGGGCGAAAAAGTTAGGTTGCATTTGCAGAAAGAATGCCTTACCAAAGCCCATTGGAATCTTAGACCACTCCGATATGGGAAAAAATGCTTTGGATCACAGCATTCCCCCATTGGCTTGCACTGAGTGTTCAATGTGGATCGCCCTCGATCATGCTTCCCACCATTACTGGACACATTAGAGATTGCAGAACAACTCACCAGGGACCAAGTTCAATATAACTTTCCCCATCTCATGGAGGCACTCAACGCAATGGGGACCATTTCTTCCTTGGGGGGGGGAATGATCCAGGTGGATATTGGTGGCCACCCGCCAATTCCACTTGGACCCCCACCATTGTTTATTTCAGTTTTTTAGTTTCCTTAATTGTAGCATAGTTTACTTTTTTAGCATCTTTTCGGGTCCTAAACTTCCAGAACCATTTTGAGTCCCTAAACGACATTTTTTTGGCAATTTACCACCAACAACTTTAGTTAATTCATTTCTTTTGTCATAGTCCTCACATAGATCTTTCCAATGGGATATCATGTGCGTCAAACGGAGATAAAATGACCAAGTCACGACCCCGGGAAGTTCGCTGCCCAACTAACCCCAACAGGGCCCATAAACTCTTGGTGTTACATTTCCTCAGGTTAGGGTTTTGGTTGTTTAGGGTTTTCTCTTATTGTTCAATAATAAAAGGGCTCTTGAGCCTCATTGTAACACAGTTCAGAGGCATGTAGCCGCCACATCTCTCCTCAAAGATAAGCTACCATCGCCTGAGCTAGTTTATTTTCATTCTGTTTGTAAGCATATTTTAGTATTTTACATTAATGAAATGAAGTATTATTTCTGGTGCATCTTTTTATTTATGGTTATTTATGTACTTTATTGCATTCCTGCATAAATCTAGATCACATATCGTATGAGGGAAACAAGTGTATAGAAGGAAGACCCCAACTCGCGTTGTTTCATCATAAATGCATGGGGATTGGTGGGGTTTGGTGAAGGCTTGTGTTTATTCCCTACATTGTGCTCTTGGGTATCTTTGCAATAATGATTTGGGTATACTTGGAAGGATTGGCTCATTTCATCGATGAATGGGATATGTTTTTTGTGCGATCATTGATGGATGTATGCACCAATCAAGGAATGTTTTTCTCAAGATGTGTGCCATGATCAACATTTGTCCTTTCTTGGTCTTGCAAAGGCATGAAAATTGTTTTCCCACCTTGCATCATTATCTTTTGTCTTCTCCTTGTAAATGCATAGGATCTGCTACAGGGTGGAAAAGGTACGACGAGATCTAGGGTGGTGGGGGGGAGAACTCATCACCTTTCCACTTATGTTTCTCTATCATGGTATATCTTACTTGTTGGGGTCACGTGCATCCATCCTTTTGCAAATTGGGGACTCATCATTGTTCTAAGGGAAATTCGGGCTTTGTTCACAACTCTTTCAAAGTCTTTTGCAGTATAGAAGTGGGTAAATGTTATTTACTCTATTCTTGCACAATATTGTGACAGGGCTAGTCTTTGAATTGATCATGGTTCTTCTCACCTCGACACTCCAAGGAACTAATTCTGCAAGTATCTCATTCAATTGTCTTGTCTTGGTTTGTGGTGTATGGTATCCTAGAAGTTTTTCCATATGGTTTTAGTGTTATTACTTTCTCTTAATGTTTATTAGGGCATCTAGGGTTGTGTTGTTTCATGCTTTTGGTCATTGTCCCTGTTGGCCTTATTCTATGTTTTGTGGCTAGCCAAAGTCTTTGTTTCGTGGCCGACCTTGGTCTCTAGTTTTTGGCTTTGTGTAGTTTCCTTATATCTATGTCAAATATTATGGTGGGGTTTTCAAAGGTGTCGACTTGTACTCTATCATTTTTATAGCTTCCCATTTCTTGTCTGTTAGTTCCATTTGATGCATACCGGGGATGACGTGCATCAACTCTATATAAGGGTCCAAAAATTTGGGTATTACTATTGTATTGGTCACGAGTCAAAAACTCTAGGTATTACTCTGTCAATAGTCTATCACTTTTATAGCGTGGGATTTATTATTTACCTATTCCAATCTTGGCAAATTAGGGATGACGTGCTTCTTCTTTGGTCAAGGGTCCAAAACTATAAGTATTGTCCACTTCGTCTTTTTATTGGTCATGTTCGCGTGTTTCATCCACTTCTCTCTATAACTATGCCTCAACGACAGAGAATGACAAGTCATAGAGGGGGTGCTAGTAGCTCTACTTCTCAATGTTGTTTGGTTGGAAATTGTGACCTATTTTGACTTGGTCCCTATGGAGGTTCAAAAGGAAATTCTTCACCTTGAATCTAGGGATTTTGGTCATAGGCCTTACTTCTATGATTCAGAGGTGGGTGTACAAGACCTCAAATGGATTCCCAACCCTTGGAAATTAAAAAATAGGAGACTGCATTTTCTACACTCTTGTTGTGCATCAACAAAATGATACACTCTTCTACTTGGTGTTGAAAATGAAACAAGACGATGGAGCTTAGTGAAAAGATGTCGCCTTCACTAAGTGGGCCCGCAGGCTATTTTTGGCGCAAAGTCTATTTTTAGACATATGGATCATGGTCTATGAG
>APFE031669708.1:67821-81903 GCA_000404065.3 Pinus taeda | reverse complement strand
ACGCAAGGAGAATGCCTCATCTACATCTAGGTTCAAACTTGCCAAGATGTTCATCAGTATTTTTGATATAGCATTTGCTTCCAAAAATTTTGAAATATTACGCAAAGGAGTCTCACCATACCAGAGCTCATGAGGGGTTTGAGTGTTGTTCACCTGGACATTTGTTTTGTTGAGAATAACAACTGCAGCAAATGCAGCTTCACCCCAAAAAGTTGCGGGAGTTCCAAACTCATCAAGCATAGCACGAGCCATTTGTTGAACCGTTCTGTTCATCCTTTCAACTACTCCATTTTGCTGAGGAGTCCTGGCTGTCCCATACTTACTATCATCCTCCACTACAATTTCCCACCCTTTCTCCTTCCTCTTCTTTAAAACTACCTCTTGTTTCTTCCCCACTTTCCCTTAGCACGTGAGCGATTTAGCTGCTCATGCTATCTGACTCCAATGGCGAAACTCCATGGTCACATAGTAGTATCTTAATGGATAATGGAAGTGACTATATGAATCTACCTCGAGGTCCTTTTAGGAACTTCCACTGTGCTGCACTATAGGATATTGTCACTTCTATTGCAAATTCAATAATATAACCTTCCGACACACTCTAAAACCAAAAATATACAGCAAGTGAAATTTAATTACTTATTGCTTGCAACTATCATACCCCCTCTAGAGTCTATTGTCTTGATCCCTCATGGTGATAGGTCATATTATTATCCTTCAACCACTAAACCCACTCAGTTAAAATATTTGGGAATTCTCCAAATAAAACTTCATGGAGTTCAATAAACACATACTTATGTAACCATTTCTCCATACTCAGTCTTTTATCCCTGATTTATTTTGTTTCAAACTCATGCTCCTTCTGTTTAAACCACCAAGTAATCTCTTCCTTAGCAGGATTCCATGGTTTCCACATCTCTGTAACAAAATAATTCCATCAAAAAATTATCTCGCTCTAAAAAAAAACCATTTATTGATGCATGGAATTATAACAAACCTAATATTTGCTACATAGTTAGCCAACAAAGTCACTCAACATTAACCCTTTCGTGTAATGTACCTTATTCAACCATTTTTTTTATTTTTATAAAACAATTAACTAATTAAATTTGTAACCTTCTTTCCCTTCTAAATACTTCATTAAAGTCTATACAATCTATTTATTTTTCTTCATCTAAATAATAAAATCTTATTTTACATTATAAAGCTATCATTGAATAAGCCATAATTCTTTATGGAGTTTTATAATAATCCATTAACTAACGAGTTAACTTCCTTTGAGAATTTCATATTCAAACCTTAATATCTTTACTAAAATATTTTCTTTCTTCATAGTATTATCTTTAAGCTCAGGTATCATTGCCCACTAAACCTTTGATGATGTAAGGTATTTTTTTTAAAGAGTTGATTAGTTTTACTAATGAAATTATCACATTCCCTTTCCATCAAAATGCTTAATCTATGCTTACATATTTGTTTGTATCACTATGATATTATACCTATACCATGGTTATATAAATATATCACTATGTTATTATATATATACCATGGCTATAAATATATAATCATCAGTCTTATTTCCAAATCCTAATTAAAAATGATAATGTTTCAATCCTCACAGGAGAGGTTATCATGCATCCATTACATGACACATAACTTACATATATTCATTTCACTCTCAACTCATAGTAATATAATACATTTTCGAAAATTTATTAACACACATTGGTTATGCTCATCGTTTAAATGTGGTACAATTATTCATATAGTTCTCTGCATCGATTTCATTAATTGTTTTTTGACACTATATAGATAAATATATATAATATCCTCTAGATCCTTCCATGTGTACATGTGTTGATCTATGGGATTTCCACAGAGGGTCCTTCTGACCTACCACATCAACAATGGTATTACAATCGTTCCAATCAATGATGTCAACACTCCTATGGGTTTTCTCCATTCATTATCCTTGTGATGCTTAGAGAGATAGTTACCCTACAACTCTATCTCCATTGTAAGTTCTCTTGTTTGGGAGAGTTTTATGAATAATTTTGTTGTATGTTGCAGTATCAAATCCTTTGGACTATACATTGCTCATTGTCTTCTTAGTCCTTCACATTTTTTCCAGGAGGTAACTTACATTTCCGATATTCAAACTTCTTTTTAGGTTCAAATTTGTTTTTTGGTGGAATTTGTGAACATTTATACTACGTTGATATGTGCTACTTAAGTTAATTATGTCATATTTTGCGGCATTTCTTTGGTGAGGGTTCATTCCAAAACATATTGCCACTGGCCATAATGGTTTTATCCACATTTAAAAACATTGTAACATTATACGAGGGCTTTCCTTTTTGGCATTGTCAATCTTAAAGTTAACCCTAGGTTTAAATTTATCGCTTATACAAATTCCTCATATCATATCTATGTTCTAGATTTCTTTTGGTTTTTTTATTTTTAAGGTTTCAAATCTATTACAGGTTTCTTTTCCTTGAGCATGAAAGTCACCAGGGATCTCGAACCTTTATTCTTTTCTCTATCAGTTAACCTCTAGGTATATTTAGTATTTTTCACTATGTTTGCATTTTCATGAAAAGCTCTTGAAAAATAAAAGCTATTGTACCCAAGGATTGTAGCCATTGGACTCCTAGTACAACATTAGCACCACCCATTGGAATGGAAAGCATTGGGCTATTCAATACATATTTTCCCATGGATAGCTTGATATTATGGCACTTTCCAGAGCAATTTATGGTTCCTCCTCTTGCAACCATCACTTGACACTCTGGTGCTAGATATAGGAAGCAATTCAATTCCTTGGCTATCTTACAATGAATAAAATTATGGGTACATCCCGAGTCAATCAACACTATACCTTTTTCCTCTTGACATGTCCTTCTATCTTGATAGTTTGATGAGTGGTAATTCCAACCAATGCATTACAAGATATGGCCGGATTCATTTCTTATTTATCTAGGGTTTGTTCCTGGAGTATAACCTCTTCTTTTGACATTTCTTGTTCATTTTCTTCCTCCTCTTCACAATCTATGTAGAATAATTTCTTCTCAACACACTTATGACCTTTAGTGTATTTGCTATCACAACTGTAACAAAGCCCTTTTTCTCTTTTTTCTTCCAATTGTTTGGTGTAACCTAGTAGGTTGTGAAGGCTAAGGGCAACACACTTCCATCTTTTAAAGTTGTGGGTGGTAGGCTTCCTGGTTGCCATAATTTTGCTTTCCATTTTTCTGCTAACCTAAATGCCTTCTCCAATGAATCAGGTTCCCAAAGGTGAACCTCATGTTGGATATTATCCTTTAAAGTCCCTATGAACACATCAATCCTATGCTCCTCTACAATATCTTTTACCCTTATGTTCAATTTTTGGAAGTGTTCAATGTGCTCCATCACTGAAACCTTTTGTTTGAGATTTATCAATTGGCTCTTTTTGTATCCTCATAATGTGCTATCATTTCTTCTGTAAAAATTTCCCAAGTGACAATTTTTTTACAAGAGAAAATCCATCGGTACCATACAAACTGACTTGCTTCCAAATATAAAGTAGCAATACGTACCTTCTGTGTGTTTTGCACATTATGGAGATCGAAAAATTGCTCCATCTGTAGTATCCATGTTTTGGGATCCTTGCCATCAAACTTCCTCATATCGATTTTTGGAACATGGTGGGTCTTCAATCCAACATTAGAGTCTATGAAATCATGATTAACATTTCTTTTGTTCTCGTCATGAGTTTCCTTTACTACCCTTTCACAATTAGTAACCATTTCTTGTAGCAACTTATTCAAATTTATCTTCAATTCTTCCATCTTAGCATCCATGCCATTCATCTTAGCATCCATGCCATCCATATTAGCTTCCACCCCATCCATATTAACTTGCACACCATTCATATTACCTTCCACACCATTCATATTGGCTTCAGTGACCCTTTGTGAGAGTGAAATTTGTTGTACTTGGTCTTGTAATTTTGATATATCATGTTGCATTTCTTCCTCTTCTTCACGAGTCATGCTAGGGATTTCAAGTTGCTTACTAGGTGTTTCCATTTTCTTTCTTCGTGGCATCAATTAATGGTTATAATTCTTCACTACTCCCTTTGAATTCCTTCAAACTAATTTTTCAAACCAATCTTATGCAAACTTAAAAAAAAAAGCTACACACATTTTTTTTTCACTTTATAAGAGCTTGCTATTGAATCTGTCGTAGCCCTTTGCCACCTCTTTCTAACCCCACACATCTTATCAGTATTGGATTTTCCAAGGAAGATTTATGCCAAATCTCCCTCAGTGACCTGATTATAGACTAGTTCAGTAGAGAGAACTTGTACAAAGTGCCACATGTCACTGTTTCAACCTTAGTATCTGAAACTAATATACCAAAAACTACATGCCATCCTGTTTCCGCAACCTCTTACAAAATTTCAATCTGATGCTTAGAAAAACGTTATGATGACTTTCCCTAGGTCACCTATTTAGAATGTAATTCAGGATTCTACAAATACCCTAACTTCCTCAGATCATATCTCCGAAACTATAGTGATACAAGCTCTGAAATTTGTATCTGAAGTTCAGAACAATTTCGACTCAAATGGGTTTTGTCTTTAGCTTCTGAAACATCGCAGAAAAAAATTTATAGCGAAAATTCCATGATGACCTATTTGGAGCAGCGAAACCCTGGAATCCAAAGCTCTGATACTGAATGTTATGAAACTAGCTCACAAAAAGATAGAAAATAGATATCAACGCCTTAGAAATAAGCCTCTTCAAGGGAGAAACCTTCTTTACATTACAAAAATGAACAATTTTTGGATGATTCAAAATGACAAGACCTCCTTTCTATATATAGGAGTCTAATGGGTCATAATATAATTAGAGCTGACATAACAATATTAATGTAAGGGCACCATAATAACAATAGTGTCTTCTATGGGGCACAATAATAACAATATAGAGACTACATGGGCACAACAATATAATAAGGGGGTTGTACTAATAACAATAAGGGGTTACACTACTAGTATAGGGACATAACATTCTAGCATTTAACCATCACTCTTCTTTGGTGACTGTGAACCTCTTACTCTAACCCTAGAGGAGTTAGAGGATCCTTTACGTGAGAAGCCAAACTTTTTTTGAATAACCCACAACCTACACAAAACATGGTTGAAAACAAGAAGATTGAGCTCTTTCCTATCCAAGAAACTAATAGAGAATCCATAATGAAGAACATAAGCCCCACTTCTCTCGCATACTTCCATGGCCTAGCCTTTGAAGACCCTGATACATTCATGTTAGAGTTTGTTTTGGTTTATAGAATCTATGATTATACTTTTGATGAGCATAAGCTTAAGTTGTTCCCTTCTACCCTCAAGGATGCAACCTTGCACTGGTTCAAGATCTTAGAAGGAGGTAACATCACCACTTGGGCTCAAATGCAGCAAGCCTTTATTCAAAAATATAGGGATTGTTACAAATCAAGGTAAAAAAAGGAGGAGATATTTAGGATGAGCTTAGGGATAGATGAATCCTTAGAATATTATGAAGAGATTTCAACTCAACTACAAGAGAGCTAACTGTACCCTAAACCCAGAATCTTTGAAGCTTGTACTTCTCCGATGGATTAGGGAGGATTTGATGCAGACCCTTAATATGTTACCTGGTGGAAACATTTACCAAATAATTGATGAAGACATCAAGGTAGTATTCAAGAATCATTCTAGGTCTACCAGGAAGAAAGGCAGGTCTAGCCAAGGCCTAGTCAACTCTTCTCCCTCTACCTCAACCATCAAACATAAAATATAAAGCATGATAGAAGACTTTAAGAGTGAGATGTTTCACACCTTTTCCTTGAAAATGGATACCATGCATACTGTTTGGTCAATTTAGTGTTGTCTAAATTGCTATCATAAATTGTCAACCCGGGGCTCGTAAGCTGATGAAGTGAAGTGTACAATATATACTTAAGCAGCCTTTCCTAGTTCTTTTTTTCGTTTTTAGTTTATGTCTGACTTATCTTCCTAATGTGATGTGATGAAATTATAAACAAGTGAGTGAATGTGTGTGCATGTGGTGATTTCTAAAATGCTTCTTAGATTTAAAAGAGAAAACTTGAACAATAACTTGAAATGGAATTAAAGCTTTGAATGAAAGTAAAGCATCAAACAAAAAGACCAATGGCACTAGTCCAATACCTTTACTGCTGATAAGAATGAAAATGACATCTACATTAACTCAGCTGAAAGCAAGAACACTATTCTAACTCCTCTATCGAATCTAAAGCAATGCAAAAATTAAGTGACAAATCACACTACTCAATTCTCCCTTAACATTCTGCCTTTAGCTAAATTGATCATGTGAAAAAGAGTTAGGAGTGAATTAGCAATATGAGTCTAAAACTAAATAAACCAAGCTGCAATTAAATGATGTTTTGGTCCCATAAAAGTTAGTGAATTATGATAAAAAGAACCATTAAGAGATTAGCAACTTGACAAAACTTGATAAAGTAACTAGGTAAGGAAACTAACTAAGCAAGGAAACTAATGAAAATCAAAGCGAAAGTCAGCAGTTTAGATAAGACAACTTCAGATGCCACTAGTGTTAAAAAGAAGGAAAAACACACTGTCACGGGCTCCTAACAAAGCTGTAAAAACAGACACTGATCAGTCATGAAAAGTACAGAAACGTAAAGCAGCATAATTCAAAACTGTACATTAATATACATGATAAATTAGAAAAAGGAATGCAGGAAAGCAAATTTAAAAGCTACTATACAATGGTTGTAGCAGACAGGGGCCCTCCATCCACTTCAACCAATTAAAAGATCAGCTACGCAGGTAAGAACAAAATTGTCTTCTTGGTATTAAATCAGCACATAACAAAATACAATGGGGAGCGTAAACGCTATATAAAGGAGTCTTGAAATAGAGTTTACAACAACAAAAGACTAACTTCCCAAAAAAACTCCCTAATCAGCATGTAGAAACACTTTATTTATAGCAGGAACACCAACTGTTCTGTACGTAAACTAAGCTAACTAAAAGCTATGCAAAAGACACGTTCAGCAGCACCGTGCATGGATTTAGGAAACGATCATCATGGTTGATAAATCCGCTATTGTATTCTTGTCCCCTGCAGTCTTCGTGGCTAAAGAAGAGGCCAGCTGTGACTTTCGTGCTCCACCTGAACACGCAGAGCGTGCCACCATTTGCAACCTTGCCATTTGACCAGAGTTACCTCCATGTTGACTAGGGGTGTAGATGGCCAGTTTGGTTGAGCTGACAGCACACACACCATGTACACAGTCATACAAACTTGCCCATGTGGCTCTTTCCTCTGGAGGACACCTGGATCATAGCAAACAAGAAAATGGCTGCGGAATTTGGGATTGGCTGCGGAATCAGAGATCGGCTGTGGAAACCCTGTATCAGTTGCGGAATTGCAGCTCTTGAACCAAAAATCTAAACCAACAGTCAATCATTAGCACAATTAGCAAATCATGTTAAAAAGTCTTATAATGCAATGAATTGAACAAGTTGATGAAGGAAATGATGACAAAAGAAGGAAATGAGTAGGAAAAGGCTGTTGGGAGGATGGGTAAATGAGTGCAGGTTTGAGGCTCAACAGGTTGGGTTCATCACAAATTGCAAATCAAGGCTTGCTGAAGCAACTCCAAAGAGAGAGACATCAAAAGTTGCGATTGACTAATCACCGATATCGCAAATCACATATTGGCAGGGCTGGTCCATTGTCATTAAGGGAAGATATCAGAGTTTGTGATTGGACGATCACTGATATTGCAAATTGCAAGACAATGGGCCATCACAAATCACAAATCGGGGCTCTTCTTTGGCAGCAACAGGGGTAGACGACAAAATCTACGATCCGCCAATCACCGATATCACGAATCGCAGATCAGCGGGACTAAGGCATGGTGCATCAACAAATTGGTGATCGACGAGACCCATGCATATCGCAATCGGTAGTTGGCATCTACAATGGATTACCCATAAGGGAATCATGGGAGGAATATGTCGATAGCGTTGAAATAGCCGAGGTTCGGGCCTATAGTGTTAAACCGTTGGGGAAGGCCGAAACCATTTAACAAAGAAAATCAGTCGTAAAACCAAGGCAGACAAGCCTTTTCTCTCTCCTCGAGGGGGCCATGCAACAAAACACCATTAGTCCAGATGAATCCACATGGCTGCTAATGTCAGCATGACATGGTAGTATGGAGATGATGTGGCAGTACGGAGGAAACATGGCGTGCAGGTTTTCCATTTTCAGGGGTCCTAAGGGGGCATTTATGGGGTGTCACCACTTAGAGAGTGACATGTGGCAGTGATGATGTCACCCATCACAAATCAGTGATCACACAAAGCAAAGGTTCCTCCTCTACCGAAGTCTCTCCTAGATGAAAAATTTTATACAATTGATTTAACCGGCTATTGGGTTTGTCCCTTTTTCAAATGCCACATATCTATTAGATGGCCCCCATCTCTGGATGGCCTAGATTGGCTTTGCCCTGACTAATGACTCTGAGGCCTTTTCGCACCCCCTCACCATATTTCCCTTTATCAACAAGGGGGTGTCTGAAAAGCAGTTTCCCTACCAAGTCTCGCTGACATGTGTACCCCCCCTCACTTACCACTTAGCGCTCACACCCTCCTTCGAAAACCACTCGTCCTCAATTCTCTCTCCCGTATGGTGATTGCGATACCTTTGGTGGGCCCAACCCCATAGATTGTCGATCATAAGGGTTCAGAGTAAATATCAATGCCAAACATAACAAATCACCAGTATGCAGGATTCCCAATAAAAAAGGAAAAAGGCCCCCTGGACAAGAACCTAAAGGCCCTAGAGCCCGAGGGCTAAGCGTTTGGTCATAGCCTTGGTCACATGGAGTAAAGGGGATAAATCATAAGGGGAAAAAGGGGACCGAAAATGTCCTGTTTTGTAACGTTTTAGTGATAAGGGCCAGCGTTGGAAAGTCCTCCATATCACGACATGAGTGCATCACCAGGCATATCAGGACGCCGATAGTTATTTGCAGGAGTTTAAAGGTGTGATGGGTCAGCAGTTGTGGCTTTAAAGAAAACAGATGGTGCATTCAAAGCTGGCATGAGTTAATCCAGAAAGGCCCATTGTGACACAGAACAAGGGTCGGCGTTAACAGGAGTTAAAAAGGACCTAGTAGTTCGGGAGGACTTAATTGTCATGCATGGTCTTCGATAGGGGAAACGAGGTATCGCTGAGGGGTCCTCCGCTTCAGTGCCATAGTATGAAACAAATAGCACCCATTCCCAGATTTAAAGAATGAATGGTTCAAGCAGTAAAGGCAGAAGTGATAAGAGTCGACTAAGCAACATAGGAGACCATACAAAGAGAGAAATGCAACCTGAAGCAGATTCTATCATAGGGATGGGAAAAAAGATATTTCATTTGCGTTTCCATTTGATTGTTTACTTATTTGTTGTCATATAATGTGCCTCCCTTTAAGGAGGCCATTAATTATGTAATGTTTTTGGGCCACATAGCCATTCCTCGCCATGAAAACTAGTCAACTTGACAATTAAGACTCTGCCAAAGATATTTTGATGTAATGAATGGTCAATGCTCTTCCTCTCTAGATAAGTAGGAGGGAGCAACACTTCACAAAGGTTCAAAAATTTAGGAAAACACTTGATGAGCCTCATAAATGGGTAATTATATGGGCTCATTTTACTTCCTAACATAGTCAAATCAACTATTCTCTTAGCTTATTGTATGATTTTCTGATTATATTTATGCTTATATGGTGAGTTGAATTAGTTATTATGCCATGTGGTATAACATGTATTTAATGCAGATTATTGATGGATTTCGAGGTCAAAGTCAAGGATCTAGTGGTCAAACGACAACAATAACTTGAAGTAGACAGAGGAGAGGAATTATAGGAGGGAATCCCCCTCATTTATTTCTCCTCACTTTGAATTCCCCTTCATTTAGCTCGAAGTACAAGTAGCCAAATCATGCACTAGAAGGCAGTTGAGCAAGTGGAAGATGATTGATAGTTATCTCGAGTTTTGGGAGCCAAGCCTCCCTGATTTTAAGGAAGTTGTTCATAGCTTCAGATGTATAAGTAGAGAGGCCTAGGGCCTCACTAGGGTTGACTTTTTTGTTTGTGTAAACTCTGCTCAAATTTCGAGATTACTATTTTATGACAGTTTTATGTAATCTTGCTATTTTTTGATAATGAAGATGGAATCCTTTTTGAGCTAGCACTAAGTTACTTCAGAGGGCTGAATCTCTTGGGTTAGGGCCCAATACAAGTAGCCAAGCTTCTCTTTAATTGTATTTGTATGCTTTACTTCAGTTTGTAGATTAGTTTGTTGTTAGAAGTATTTCTCTTATGGTTAAGAATAGGTTGCTCTTGATTATTTAATAGCTTGCTTCCATTTGTGCTTTCTGTAGCAGGTTAAGCAGTGATCAGAGAAGATTAAAAAGGCTATAAATAGTGCCTTGTCCTCTCTTCCTATCTCTGGGACCATGATTTGAGGAAAAGACTCTCTTGCTGCCCCAAAAACACATATTTTCCTCATTCCTAGGACTTCTAGTGTTTGCAGCTCTCTAGTAGGTTGATAGTCCAGTTTTGCTTTGCTTTAGATCTTCTTTATCATGTTCACTTGCTAATTTTCAATAGTCATTTTACATGCTTTCCTTTCTTACAACATTTCCCAGCATTTCCTTCCAAACGTCATAGTTTAGGCCATTTTAATGCAAAACTCCGGTTTTCCTAGGATGCACTCATTTCATTGGTTGCTTGATTTTCTTGGTTGACTGTCAGTTTATATGCAGCATATCTCTTCCAAATTTAGGACAGCTTACCATTAATCACACCCTCCATCTAATCCATGCCCTAGACGTCTCTCAAACCTCACTTGTATTCTACCGTAGTTTCCTTCATTTTTCTTAGAACTTCTTCCTCTCTCCTTGAGCAAACCCAATCATATTTCTTGCTCCTGGCAATTAATGGTAGAGCTTAGGTGACCTAAAACCTCATTCCAACCTTCATCCACCTTTTCCACCCACTCTCACACCCTCAAAATACTGAAAAATTCTCTCAGCCTCCTCTTATAGGCCTCATGTAGTTTCCATGTTTTCCTCCTGTAGTTTTCCTGTGTCCTTCTGTAGTTTTTCCTGTAGGCTTTCTTTTGAAGGGCGAGTGTGGGAAAAGCCGCCAAGAGGCCACTTAAGACCTCCTAGGATCCATCCACACCATCCTACATCCTCCCAAGCTCCAAAACTGCCCTCTAACGCCACCTGTTCATTGCCACACTCACACACAATAAATTAGATGCATGTTAAATTCACATAAAAACACATAAAAATCCAAAAATATGTTTTTTGCTTATTTACTTCCAGAAATAGCACGGTTAGATGTTGTTTACTTCCTTGAGTAGGTAATGGCATTTGTTTCATGGCTTTCATAGTTTTTTTGGCAAAATTAGAATTAGCTTGTTAATTAGGGTTTACTAGGTTTTGCTTTACATTCCAGTCTTTCTCCTTTTTGTAGTTAGAATAACAGAGTAATATTTCTTTCCTTTCATCACACATAGAGCTTCTTCTGAAATCTATAGAAGTTGGCTTGAGCTCCTAGTGATCTCGCGCCGGTTGACCAAGTGACAACTTGTAGTGATAACTAGTACTTGTGCATATAGCACTAATGCTTCCAAGTTTGTTATGAACTACCGAGTTGATAAAAGTAAAGTTGGTAGCCCAGAAGTTGCAAAATTCTTGCTGCAATACTGGCGTTGACCAATTTTTGGTGTCGTTGCCGGGGAAGCGACAGAGTATTTTGTGATTATTGATTTCTTCTATTTCCTATTTTAACATTTTACTAATAGTTTATTTCGCCAAAAAGTAGACTAGTCATTTCTTTTCTTTCAGTTCTGCATTTCCTTTCTTTCCTTTTCAATTCTGCAAATTTCCATTCAGCAAGTTCATTTCAGCTAGTTGAAATTTGTATTGTTCAATCGCAATTTTAGTTTCTGTAGGTACTTTCAATGTGGGTAAAAAGAAACAAAAAACCAACCAAAAATATTTCCTTTCATGCCTCGAAAGAGTAGAGATAACTTAGGAATTTTTTGCCCAACACCCCCACTGCTTCACACAGCCAACTTTCTCTCTTCTTTGGTGGTTGCAATCAAGAAGAACCCTTAGGTGAACATCCATACATATTTGAAGAACCTATATGGGAAGAAGAATAAGAAAACATTCCTCTGGAGCCAATGGTTGAAAACAAAAATGCTAGGGGAAATGGAGAGAGAATAGAGGCTACCTTTAGCCCTATCTCACTTCCATTGTCTGACTACAAAAGATCCTGACACCTTCTTGTTCGAGTTTTTGGTCATCTATCGAACTTATGATTATGCAGAAGATGAGCAAAAGTTGAAATTGTTCCCTTCTACTCTCAAGGATGCAGTATTGCGCTGGTTCATGGGATTACCTGGCAATAACATCACAACTTGGGCTCAAATGCAAGAAGCCTTTAACAACAAGTATCGAGACTATTGTAGGTCAAAAGATACTAAAGAAGAAATCTTCCGAATGACCATAAGAAGTGATGAGTCCTGGAAGACTATGAAGAGAGGTTCCAGCTTAGTTACAAAAGGGCCAGGTGTACACTTGATCCTAAGTCTTTGAACTTGGTCCTGCTCAGGGGAATTCGAGAAGACCTTTTAGACACCCTCCATCTACTGGCTGGGGGAGACATCTACCAACTATCCTATGAGGACATAAAGTCTATTTTTAGAAACCATTCTAGAGCAGTCAGAAAGAAAGGTAGGGGGAGTCAACCCATAGCCAGTACCTCTTCTTCCAATTAATCCATTAAAGGTGAAATTGGAAACATGTTGGAAGAATTCAAGAGTGAGATGCTGTAGAATCTTGCCATGCAAATGGATACCTTACATATCAAAAGAAAACAAGAGGAATAAGAGAGGGCTTTGGCCATTTTTTGCCCTAGATGCACTAGGAGGCATCCTAGGAATGAATTCCCATTGAACTTTATAGATTTTTTTTCAATCTGTGAAGAAGATCATTCTACAGATAAGTGCCCTTCCTTGCCCAGACTTAAATCTATATACCAAAGGGCCGAAGGAGTCACTGAATAGATCTATTACATAAAGCAAAGGAGGCTGCATGGACCTAAACCATACCAACAAGGGGATGCAAGGGACATATCAAGCATACTACATCCCCAACCAAGTCACCTCCATACCTTCTTGGGCTCCCCTACTCATCCTACCTAGTCCGCGCCTCCTCCTTGGTCCTTCACATCTATATATCGTGCCCAACTAGCCACCCATTCATTTCAATCCTATGCCTAGCCGCAAACTTAGTGGAATGAATCTCATCATGGGTGGAGGCCCCAATACAACTCTCTTCCCACTCTTCTGCCTCCACCACCTACCCAACCACAACCGTTACCTTCAGATTCACCAAGGCAACCCCAAGTGGCTGCCCAGCCAAATCTGAACGAGAACAACAGACAGGCTCAACAAGTGTATAGTGGGCAACCATCATGCCCAACTTGTGCTGTGGAGATCTAAGAAATTAACTTGCAATCGAGGAAAGTTCTCCTAGATAGCTAGCCTCCACCCAGGGAGGTTGAGGAAGATAAAGAGGAAAGAAAACCTAAAGCAAATCCACCCTTTCTTGAGAGACTATCCATGAAAATCCAGCCTACCCCAGAAGACACTGAACTCTTGGGAGAATTGAAACATTTATGTGTGAAGATACTACTTCTCCAAGCCATAAAAGATGTACTTATCTATAATAGGTTGATCAAAGAGAAGTTCTTTAGGCATCTAGGAAGGTGCAAGAGAGACGCCCCAACCATCAATGTCATAGGACAACTGTTCGACTTGATGTTGGGGCAGATAATCTGTCCAAAATATCTGGACCCTGTGTTGGGTTGTGTTATATTCTTTCCATGACTAACCTACGTAGTGAACTTCGCCACGCCGATTGCGCAGTGGGGGGGTCACAGGGGGGGTGGCAGCCCCCCCTGTCCGGGGGG
>APFE031669708.1:31597-56991 GCA_000404065.3 Pinus taeda | reverse complement strand
AATGATTGATTTTAATTTTGTTCATTTAAGAGATAATGTTTTGTTAAACAAACATGTTACCAAAGTAGGCGATTGTTGATCCTCCTCCAATTTGAGCCACTTGTTTTGTGGTCTCTATATATATGTCAGTTCTGCCTTTCTCCTAATCAGAATTGAGCAGAATTGCCACATTATAAAGCATTTAACTGTGTGCAAACCTGCGAGTTCTGCCCATTACCTGTAATGCTCCATTAATTCATTCTCTGCGAGAAATTTGGTGCTTCTCCTACCTGACCTCTGGCACTGTATATGTTGCACCTCACTTTGGCTATTTTAAGACTCTCTTCAGCCTTACCTACGCCCTCTATCTGCCATATTCCTTTTATACAGACCTATGCCTGACATTCACTTGACCTCTGGCACTGTATATGTTGCACCTCACTTTGGCTATTTTAAGACTCTCTTCAGCCTTACCTACGCCCTCTATCTGCCATATTCCTTTTATACAGACCTATGCCTGACATTCACTTGAACGATGAAACGTTCCTCTCCCAGCGCTGTCCAAGCTGTTCCTTTTGCTATGTTGCACCTATAGCTACTCCACCTGTATACAAAACGTCGCTCTCGGCATTTACTCCACCTATGCAGCTCCACGCCATGAACGAATCGTTGCAAATACATTTGTAGATTCCACTAGTCTTCGACATAGTGATGAAAATTTGAATGTAATTGCTAGAAATAGGTCCTATGGGAATTCGAGGGTTCATTCAGAGTACCCTTCAGAAGAGTTTGGAGCTTCCTCTGAGAAATCAAAAGATGTATGTCAACAACCTTTGGTAAGACCAAACAGGGCTACACCGGAGGAGCCAAGAGGGACATCAATACGATCTGATAGAGATGTGGGCAAGTATGCTTGAATACTTGAACAAGCACAATGTAATGTAATGCGATGTGCATACTCACATAAATATGCACAATGAACAGAGCATGAAATCACATATACAAATGAAATTCTCTCAAACCTATAGATAGTTCTCTGAAGCTTTTGGCATAAACAGATTTTGGAAATGATAACAGGTGATTGAATTATGTAGATTCGTGGTTTCTTGTAGACATTCAACACACACATATGACACCCTATCATCAGAAGCGAAATGCTCGGAGAGATTTCTTTAGAATTTGCAAATTCATTGATGCTCAGATGAGCTGACAGAATGAATGTACTCAGTCTCTGTCATCCATCAAATTCTCGATGAAGGAAACAAAGATTTATTTTTCAGAATGAGAAAATCTACATTGCTCAGCAGTTTTTCCCTTGAGGAATGAGTCAGATCTGAAGGTCGACATTCTTATACTTGGTTGGCCATTCTGTATAATACACCCTCTTTACCTGTAAATTCTCTCTTTCAGAAAATCTCGAAGACAACGATTCACACCGTTTTCTCCATCCGACTACGCTTTAGTACCTCCCTGCACAGGCGACTCCTCACTGCACTCCCACAATACCATTCAAGTCAGTACAGTGAGCCACACCACCATCAGTTGCCTCCCCAAACGAGTCATATAACGTTACTGCTCAACGCTTTATCGTTATTCTCCCTAGCGCCCCAACGCACTACTCCTGAACATTTTATCCATATCCTCGCTTGAGGTGGCTTTGAAGCTTGTAGTTTGGAGAGGTATACCGAGGGACTGGAGTAGTGGGAGAGGAGTGGATTATGTGGTCTGACCAGCAAGGATATGGATATCATATGGAGAGATTCGAACTGTTGTACAACATATTCTTGGACCCACCCATGTAAATCGACGATATCTTTAAATTGTAGGGATCATTGTTGACCAGGGAAAGAATCGAGAGCTTCAACTCGGTTAATTCTTCCTGAGGGTCCTCAAGTCCAGCCTTTGTGGGTGTTCTGCTGCTGAAGACATTAAACTGCCACAGTCATTTCTAGATTTGATGTTGGGCATACTCTAAACTCTTATTTGTAAGTTCAGAAATCAGTAGAGATGCATGGCTAGTATCTTCTGTGTTGTTTCTAGTGAGTAAATTACTCCCAATGACTGATGTAATGTGCTCAGCAGTGATTTAATTTAATGGTGAAATCGTTGAATAAATCACATTGTTGATTGAGAGGTTTCTGGAGGCATTATACGCTCACTATGCATCTCAATTTGGAGTAAAAATCAATAAATATATTTACAACTACCTATTATCAAAGTGTTTAACTAAAATCCTCACTAAAAAAAATCCCATCAAACTCAGAAAAAATCAGAGCTACTTTGGAACTTTTCTGAGAGGAATTTCACAGTAGGCCAAGGAGCCACGATCATATGTTCTAGAATTAATGGTAGACTTATCATTTCAAAGGGGTCGAGTAGCACTTGTTAGTGGTGCCAACTCTAGATGAAGAGGAGCCTATTTCAACAGGTTGAGTTGGTTGTAGCTTATCCAAAAAGGAAAAGTTGGTTTCAAAGCATCTTCAAATCAAGTTCTATTAGTTGGTGTTCTAGGTGTCAAAGAGAAGACAAAATTTAGAAAATAGGGCCATTATTATATGCATACTTCTGATTTGGACACTTTGTTGGGACCGTACCTATGGATACCTGTAGCAGCTTATCTTAAAGGAGCTGAGTTGGTTTCAGAGACATTTGCAGATCAGTCATAGTTGCCTATTGTGTGTTGACGATGAATTTCCGGGAACAAACTTATCCTTATTACTATGCAAACTCGCGATTGTTCCAGGTTCTTTTATCAATATAACACTTCTTTGCCTTGCTTCCTTGATTCATTTGCTACACATTTATAAAGGATATTGTTGTGTACTGTGAGTAGGTATTACCTTTTTGCATTGAGTTCATAGTTGTGATCAGTGTAATTTTGACAATGAATAAAATAGCTAGAATTGGTGAAGTATTGGAGTTATTAAAAACTCTGATACATTCCTCTGATCGTGGTACAGTAAGAATAAGCAAAGCTTCTCTGTTGACATTAGAACCTGTTTGCATAATGTACAAGAGAATATGGAGTTTTTGCAGCTTGAGACAAAGCTACAACAAGAAGAACTAAAACAGAAGAGTCATTCTGAACATGTTTCTGTTCAGAACATTGAGAATGCAACCTATCAGTAGCAAGTCAATAATGTTACATTTCATTCAGATAAAGCAGCAATTGTACATGCAGATGCAGAAACTCAGTCTGCACTTCTCAAGCCCATCATCAGACCTTAGGAACAGCTTGTCCACAACAAGCATAGAACTGGTCTTAGATATGACAAGGAATTGTCCTTTCATATTCCAAACTACTCAAAACCAATTCAATTTCAAACTGCTGGATTTCTTGAGGATGATTCATTGTCACCTGTTCTTCATGACAGTTCACCTTCAGCTATCCCAAATTCTGCCCCTCTTCCACAGCAGCAACAACAACAACAGATTGTGAAATGAAAACACTGTGACTGAGTTGGCCATTTGAAAGATCATTTTTTTGATCTTCATCCATGTAAACATTGTCATAAAACCACTCATTCTTCACACAGATGCTTCAAAAACAAATGTCCTGCAAGAACAAAGATTCATCGTGGATGGATTACTTCTTGGCAATGGGCATCAACAAACAAGAAGATATTCCAAACACATGTCAGAACTTGTTCCAGAGTATTGAACAGTCTTGCAGTTGAGTTTTCTCCATCTTCTCACCTTGTATCTGACAGGGGGGGAAATGATGGTCATCTACAAGCTTCAAAGTCACATCAAGCAAGCCTGAGCCACAACTTGCCACACCAGTTTTAGAGTTGTAGCCAGAGACAAAGATGCCCATGAACATGCCTTTAGTTGGCAATCTGGGACACTTCCTCTAGCAGAAGACTTCAGCTTCTTCACAGTTTCGGAAGAATTCCAGGAACAAAATTGAGAACACTTCCTCTAGCAGAAGACTCCAGCTTCTTGCCAGTTTTAGAAGAGTTCTAGGAATTGCATTAAGCATTCCAGAGTTGCTGGTCATCCTTAAACCATCTCAGGTTGAGACTTCCCTTTTTAGGTTGAAGTTCTCCCTTTATTCGGGGTGAGACCTCCCTTTATTGGTTGAAGGTTTCCCTCTTCAAAACAATAGGAGCACTTCCTCTAGCAGAAGACTTCAGCTTCTTTCCAGTTTTGGAAGAGTTTCGGGAACTGCACTAAGTGTTCCAATGTTGATGGTCATCTTTAAACCACCGCCCTTTATACCAACATTTCAGAGAGCACATTCAGCCTAGTGCTCCCATGCATTTTTGCATATTTTGTATTACAGCTCCCTTCTTGGACTCATACATAACCCTTCGGATTAAGGGGGGGAATGTTGGACACCTAATCCTCAATGGGTTAGTGTGGAAGCCGAATGGACAAAAGGAGTCCAAGGGACCTTGGGATGTGGAACCCAACAGTCACATAATGTACTATAAATGTATATCTCTTGTTAAAAAAATTGTATTGTCATGTTTTATCTTTCATATTGTGCTTGCTACCCATGTGTGTTTAACATGTTTAATAATAATATTAATCATTAATAACATTATTAATATCAATCTAAAATTTGAAATTATCTAGTCTAAAAATAATTTTATTTAATTTTAATTTTTATTTTAACTAATAAAATATTATATTTATAGTTGAAATCTGAATTAAAAAATTTTAGATTAGGGTTGGTGATTATTTAGGATGTGAGGGTTGAAAAGTAAGGATAGGAATGGAGGTGACTTGTTTAGTGAAAAGAGGGGAGGGAGAGATGATAGGAGAGGGCGATATAGGAGGTTAAAGCAGGAATCCAGTTGTCACTTATTTTCCATCCTTCATCCCAATTGAGGTTGTTTGGGTGTTTACCTATTTCTATGGCTTCTCTAAATTTTCTATGGTGATAATGATCGATTTTGGCCACCACACTCGAGTTTTATATACAGACATGATGATTGGTTTCGCTGGAATGTTCAGTTAGGGCTAAGGTTTTAGAGTGGTCGTGTTTTATGTCGGCAGTATGTTCTTGAATCTTGGTAAGGATGGATCACCCGGTTTCCCATATGTAAGTTTTTCTGCATGAACAAGTAACCATGTATACTCCTTTGTGGCATTTGGGATCAACTCGATCTTTAACCGATTTTAGGCAATTTCTGATAGTGTTCATGGGTTTAAAGGGGGTTCTAATATTGTTCTTTTTCAAAATGTATGCAATTTTGTCTGTTGTGCTGGATTTGTAGATGACATGGACTTGTTCTTATGTTTCTCATGAGATTGGTATTTTGAAGACCAATTGTCGTCACAATTTAATCTCCTTGTTGATCATTCAATCACCCTAAAATTGTAGAAAAAACTTGACATAAAGAACATAAATGTGTTCAAAAAGAAAAAGCTAATTGATTTTTGATTCTTATGCAAAAATTGAATGTCAAATGAAACAGATTAACCAAAATCAAAAAGTGTTATATTCGGTCTAATTCATGATATCAATGACAATCTATTTTTAATAAATAATCACGAAAAATAAATTAACTCCCTATTGGCGAATGACTTCATGTAGTGTGGTGCACAATATGTGCTTAGTTAACCTTGTTTCTTACTTCGGTGAGTATGTTTTTGTATTGTTTTGAGGGTTTTGTCTTTTATGCCTAATGATTTTAATGGATGTTAAGTGTCAATGATCAACTAAGTCTAATGGATGTTTAATATAAAACTAATTTCTAAGAAGGAAGAAAAGGAAATGTACTTCAAATAATTTAATTTGCATAAAATCAAATAAAAAACTTGAATGTTTAGTCTAGTCTAGGCTGGCACTGTGTCTATGAAAATCATAGCATTATTCTAGATACAATTGTGTGCATTGATAATATGAAAATAAAATCACTTCCTATCCTATCCTTGAAAACTCTTGATAAAAAATAAAACTAATCCTATTCTATGAAATGAAAGCAAGAAATATAAAAACAATTATGATCTACTGCATGCTCAAATACTATTGTGAACACTCAATATAGGAAAATTTCGAAATCATGTTCTTGAAATGACTTAAGCAATTGAGTATACATTAGATTTGATATAAGAAAGCATAATAAAAGCACGGAAAGGAAAACTTGTAGCTACTATGTGATCTAATGCCTCTTAGACAACCCAAATTGGAAGAACTACCTTCTTGGACTTGCTGATCATGAGATTACACAATAGATGAAAGCTTAATATAAGAAGCATGACAAAAGCATAATGAAAGAAACTAAATAACTATTTATTCTTAATGCCTCAAGCAACCAATATTGGAAACTAGTTGAATTCTACCTTCTTGAAAAGCTCTTCGGAAAACATAGGGTTAAATAGTGAATGTAAAGCTGAATCTAAGAAAGCTTTGTGAAGACATGTGAAAGAAAATTAAGTCACGGCATGCTATAATGCTTCAATCAATCCAATTTTAGAAAATATATAGGACACTACTTTCTTGAGATGCTTTTAGGAAACAGAAAATTACACAATGAGGTAAATTTACATTTGAAAAATAAAATAACCTTTGCAATGGAAAGCTAAACTATTTGCATGAATCAAAGTAAAACAAACAAATTAATCTTACAAAATTTACAAAGATATGCACATGGTTGATGGAGGCCCTCCCATTGTCCAATAGCATTCCAACTCACAAAACTCACATTCTAAAATTCAATAATAGAAAAGAACCTTCTTTATTGATAAACTCACAACTTTACACAATGGAAATCTACACTCCTAATATCATTACCTCAATAGCTCTTCACTTTACATCCCATTCCATCTCAAGCCTTGTTACAAAACATTCTATAACTATTTCTCTTCTTTTCCCACTCCCATAATAGAAGAAAGCTACCCCTATTTATACAAAAATATAAGAAGCTATGTCATTAATAAGAGTCAATGAATCTCTCCCTATATCTTTAGAGTTATAATCAAAATAGGAAATGATAAGACACATGTCTTTTTAGAATTTCAATACAAATAGGAGATAAGACACATATACTTATGATCCCATGATTTTCTCCACTCAAATTCGAATTTGGTTTTGGGAGGCCACATAAAGGTCTTTTAGAAAGTTACTTTTAAGCTACACATGTCAACAATCTCATCCCACTTGTGAGTTATAAGCATATTCACATTATTTTCTAATTTTTAACCATAAATTCATATAAAAATGTTAAGAATTAATAAAGTTTGGAAAAACATAAATGTGACCCAATAATGATAATGGTAAGTTAAATGCAATGAAATAGAGGTGGAGTGAATGTGACAATATGGAAATATAAGTGAAAATGTCATGGAAGTGAATGTCAATTTCAAGACCCAATAGCTACTTTACGAGATCAATATCAATAGATAAAATTTAACTCACATTAGAATGGAAAAAAATTATACTGAAGTTTAACTAACCTCAAAATTGAGAAGAACCACCATCAGATTAAAGCTTCAACATTAGGCTTCAGACTAGTCGCTAAATTCTCAAAGCTCTGTGTTAGCTGAACTTCATCAAGACTATGTTGGAAAGAGTCATTACCAATTTGTGCCATTTTCTTCAAAATAACGACTGTAGGATGTGTTCCAAACATGATTGTATGGAATAACTTCCTTGGTTCTATCATATTCAATTTATTTACAAACTCCATAGGATCTCTCCCATCATTGTTTCCACCATCACTCAAAAATATAATTGTTGTCTTCTTCTTGACCACTTTATGATGCTTGGATTCTGGATAAATTACCTCCTATACCAGTTTCTGACCACAAGAATAATTGGTTCCACCTGTTGTGACATATTGAATAAGGCTTTCCAGTCTATCTTCCTTAATCTCTTGCATTTCTAGAGAAACTATTGTTGTATAGTCAAAGAGAACCACAGATAAATAATCATCACTACTAGTTTTATGCCTCGTAGTAATAAATCTAATGATAGCCTCATACACACAACCAAGCCTACAACTGTCTCGAGATATAAATTTGGCCAAGGTTGGTTCTATATCAGGACTAGAAATTGAACCAGACTTGTCAATAACAAAAACCACATGATGTGGTGTGTTCTTAGAATGATAGCAGTAAAAAGCATGACCATCTATAGTTATGTGACCTGTAGAGGACGCCATTGAGGTAGTTTTCTTAGCTTGAGAATGCCATGATTTCTATGTGTAGTAAGAGCTCGTGGAAAAGCTTCAATTTCATTATGCTCTTCTGACCTGCAAAGGTGATTACAAAGAGAAAACTCTTTCTGATCTTCTTCACTACAAGGATCTTCAAACTGCATTTGCTTCCAATAAGTCTCATGGGTAAATTCATCTTTAGGCACATCCTCATGAGAGCCATATTTTCTTGTCTCATGCTGAGATACGACTTGTGCAATTATCACACATAAGGCCTGGTTCTATCGTATTCAGTCTATTTACAAAATCTATAGGATCTCTCCCATCATTGTTTCCACCATCACTTAAAAAAATAATTACTGGCTTCTTCTTGACCACATTAGGATGCTTGGATTCTAGATAAATTACATACTCTACCAATTTCAGACCACAAGAATAACTAGTTCCACCTACTGCGACATATTGAATAAGACTGTCACACTCTATCTCCCTTCATCTCTTGCATTTCTAGAGCAACTATTGATGTATTATCAAAGAGAACCACAGATAAAGAATCATCACTACTAGTTCGGTGCTTGGTAGTAATGAATGGAACGATAGCCTCATACACACAACCTAGCCGACAATTATGTTTGAGGTATAAATTTGGCCATGGTTGGTTTTATACTAGGACTAGAAATTGAACCAGACTTGTCAATTGATAAAAAAAATCCACATGATGTGGTGTGTTCTTGGAATGATCGCAGTAAAAAGCATGACCATCTATAGTTATGTGACCTGTAGAGGATGCCACTGAGGCAATTTTCTTCACTGGAGCATGCCATGATTTCTTTGTGCAGTAAGACCTCGTGGAAAAGCATCAATTTCATTATGCTCTTCTCACCTATAAAGGTGATTACACATATAAAACTCTTTCTAATCTTCTTCAGTACAAGTCTCTTCAAACTTCATTTGTTTCCAATAAGTCTCCTCGGTAAATTCATCTTTAGGCACATCCTCATAAGGGCCATATTTTCTTGTCTCATGCCGAGAGCCATCATAGATACGACTTGTGCAATTATCACACATAGGGCCTGGTTGTATTGTATTCAATCTATTTACAAACTCTATAGGATCTCTCCCATTGTTCTTTCCACCATCACTCAAAAAAATAATTGTTGGCTTCTTCTTGACCACATTAGGATGCTTGGATTCTCGATAAATTACTTTCTCTACCAATTTTAGACCACAAGAATAATTGGTTCCACCTGTTGTGACATATTGAATAAGACTGTCCACTCTATCTTCCTTCATCTCTTGGATTTCTAGAGCAACTATTGATGTATTGTCAAAGAGAACCATAGATAAAGAATCATCACTACTAGTTATATGTTTGGTAGTAATGAATCAAACGATAGCCTCATACACACAACCCAGCCTACAATTGTGTCGAGATATAAATTTGTCCATGGTTGGTTTTATATCAGGACTAGACATTGAACCAGACTTGTCAATAACAAAAAGCACATGATGTGGTATGTTCTTCGAATGGTCGCAGTAAAGAACATGACCATCTGTAGTTATGTGACCTATAGAGGATGTCATTGAGGCAGTTTTCTTTACTAGAGCATGCCTTAATTTCTCTCTGCAGTAAGGCCTCATGGAACAACATCAATTTCATTATGCTCTTTTGACCTGCAAAGGTGATTACACAGAAAAAACGTTTTCTAATCTTCTTCAATACAAGGATCTTCAAACCACATTTGCTTCCAATAAGTCTCATGGGTGAGTTCATCATTAGACACATCCTCATAAGGGCCATATTTTCTTGTCTCGTGCCAAGAGCCATCATAGATACGACTTGTGAAATTATCACGCATAGCGCCTGGTTTTATCGTATTCAGTTTATTTACAAACTCCAAAGGATCTCTCCCATCCTTTTTTCCACCATCACTCAAAAAAATAAATGTTGACTTCTTATTTACCACATTAGGATGCTTGGATTCTTGATAAATTACCTCCTCTGCCAATTTCATACCACAAGAATATTGGTTCCACCTGCTGTGACATATTGAATAATATTGTCCATATATCTTCCTTCATTTCTTGCATTTCTAGAGAAACTATTGGTGTAATATCAAAGAGAAACACATATAAAGAATCATCACTACTAGTTCTATGTCTTGCAGTAATGAATGGAACGATAACCTCATATAGACAACCCAGCCTGCAATTGTGTCGAGATATAAATTTGGCCATGATTGGTTTTATATCAGGACTTGACATTGAGCCATAATTGTCAATAACAAAAAAAACATGATGTGGTATGTTCTTGGAATGATTGCAATAAAAAAACATGACCATCTGTAGTTATGTGACCTGTAGAGGATGCCATTGAGATAGTTTTATTCACTAGAGCATTCCATAATTTCTTTGCGCAAGAAGAACTCGTGGAACAACATCAATTTCATTATGATCTTCTTACCTACAAAGGTGATTACATAGAGAAAACTCTTTTTGATTTTCTTTAGTACAAGGATCTTCAAACCATATTTGTTTCCAATAAGTCTCATGGGTAAGTTCATGTTTAGGCACATCCTCATTAGGTCCATATTTTCTTGTATCATGCAGAGAGCCATCATAGATAGGCTTGTGCAATTTTGATGCATAGGGCAGTAAATTAAATGAATGTGTCCTTGACCTTACACTTTAGAGTGCATGTTACACATCTTTGCCACACCGGATTCCCCCAAGTATATTTTCTATCTTGGATATCAAACTCATGCTGATCCTATGCAAATTGGACACTCCTCATATTCCCATGATCTATATTGTGTAAACCAGAATGATTGATAGGCCGTTGACAAAAATATCCACAAGATTGACATCAAACCTTGCAATAATGCACACCATCTAGATTTATTGTGTGAATATGTTCACCATCATGGTATTTTTTAAAAGGTGGAATGGAAAATCAACAATCCTTTTGCAGACCATTTTGTTCAAAGACATGTTCATACTCAAATGAGCCTCTTCTACCCTGAAATGAAACCCAGTAGGCACAAAATCGAATTGAAACACTGTGAGTATATAAGAATGTGCTAAAAATCACTAAATCACTACCCAACAAAAAAATAGATGTTATTATACCTTTGATAGGAGAACTCGGGAACCTGCATGTTTATTGTCCCACCCAAATATATTGTCTAATTCCATAGATCCTAATGACTGGCCTTTTGATTAAATGTAATTTAGATAAGTTGGGTTACATGTTTCCTTATGAAGCCAAGCATCTCCCCAAAGTAGTTCATCTTGAGATGATCCCAAAAGCAATTTAGTCATAAATTTTCAACCTCATATGGCAGGCTAAGAATCAACTCAAAATTTGACATTATATTTAATAATACCTCATATCTAGAGTATGAGCAATAGAATGGATAGACTCTAGATCTAAGTGATTCACTATACGCTCCTCCATGCTTATCAACAAAATAAAATACATTAGAATCCCAAGGCAACAAGGTCAGTTGTGGGGATTTACAGTGAATGCCTATAATCTAAAATTAAAAGATGTAACAATTTGAGTACTTACCTTCATGGAAGTATGAATAAGTCATTTTGAATATGAAGGAATACATTTGTGAAATAAAAGTGATGTGGGGATTTACAGTGAATGCCTATAATCTAAAATTAAAAGATGTAACAATTTGAGTACTTACCTTCATGGAAGTATGAATAAGTCATTTGAATATGAAGGAATAGATTTGTGAAATAAAAGTGATGCAGTGGTTTCAGCCTCAACATCTAAACCAGGATGTTGGTTGTCAATTTTATAAACAGTGTGAGCTGTGTCCATATCTTTTGGCGTTTCCCAACATTTTTTATCAGTGCTGGGATCCCCTACTTGAAACAAGTTTGAACATTGAATAGATTTTAGCCATAAGATGCAAAAAGAAGTAATATATCTTGTTTTGTTAGTCAGATAAACAATGGCTATAGCTATAGAGCATGACATGGGTTAGTTTGTAGAGAGTTGAATCGAATCGAACGATAGCGTCATACACACAACCCAGCCGACAATTTTGTCGAGATATAAATTTGGCCATGGTTGGTTTTATATCGAGACTGGACATTGAACCAAACTTGTCAATAACAAAAAACCACAAGATGTGCTATGTTCTTGGAATGATCGCAGTTAAAAACATGACCATCTGTAATTATGTGACCTGTAGAGGATGCCATAATTTATCTGTGCAGTAAGACCTCGTGGAACAACATGAATTTCATTATGCTCTTCTAACCTTCAAAGGTGATTACACAAAGCAAACTCTTTCTAAT
The DNA here is from genome assembly GCA_000404065.3 of Pinus taeda. NCBI lineage: Eukaryota > Viridiplantae > Streptophyta > Pinopsida > Pinales > Pinaceae > Pinus > Pinus taeda. Next base: position 44,587 of record APFE031669708.1, on the reverse strand, counting down.
CTTCTTTAGTACAAGGATCTTCAAACTGCATATGCTTCCAATAAATCTCATAGGTAAGTTCATCTTTAGGCACATCCTCATCTGGGCCATATTTTCTTATATCATGATGAGAGCCATCATAGATAAAACTTGTGCAATTATCACACATAGGGCAGTAGATTAAATGAATGTGTCCCCGGCCTTGTGCTTTACACTACATATTACACATCTCTGACACACCAGATTCCCCCCAAGTATGTTTTCTATCCTGGATATCAAACTCTTCCCGATCTGATGCAAATTGGACACTCCTCATAATCCCATGAACCATATTATGTAAACCAGAATGATTGACGAGCCGTTGACAAAAATATTTGCAAGCTTGACATCTAACCTTGCAATAATGCAAAACATCTAGATTTAGTGTGTGAATATGGGCACCATCATGGTATTTTAAAAGGTGGAATGAAAATTCAACAATCCTTTTGCAGACCATTTTGTTCAAAGACATGTTCATACTCAAGTGAGCCTCTTCTACCCTGAAATGAACATGTTTGTCTCACTTGTTCAATGAAGATTTCACAAATGCCATCTGCTTCACATTTCTTATGACAAACATGCTCATTAGCATAGAGATGTTCAACAAAATCACCAAATTAAAATCCCTTATCTACTCAAAATCTAATCAAAGGAAGAAGGGACTACTTTTTCAATGTCCGCTCTTGGCTTCTTGGTCTATTTCCTTCTGATGTTCATCAAGATAACCTACAGTAGAAGGATAAGCCCTCTCCCATGGTCTATTTCCTTCTAAAATTCAGTCAAATGACCTACTGTAAAAGGATAAGTCCTCTCCCAATGCAACTTGATCAAATTCCTTCCTTCACTCATTACAGTTTTTCCATCAGGTCCTACTCTGACGAGTGATGGAATGCCCCTAATGTCAAAATTGAGTGACAACTCTTTAATCTTTTCATCCCCAAAAGGAAAAGCAAGCCATGGCATAAATTAATAGTATAAACGAAAAGCTACTTCATCCTTGTCACTAGAAATGAATATAATCTCAAAACACTCAACACCATTCAGAGATTCTTTCAAATTGTTATAAACAACAATCTTGAAGTGAATTTCTGACAGGGAAGACACCACTGAGCTGTGAAATATAGTCTAACAGTCTCCCTCTCAACAAAGAGATGCTAACCTACAAAATCTTGAAGTGAATTTCTGACCGGGAAGACACCACTGAGCTGTGAAATATAGTCTAACAGTCTTCCTCTCAACAAAGAGATGCTAACCTACAAAATCCATGTGGCGGCATTACAAAACCCATGTGGACAACATTGTGAGCTCTACACCCTTCCTACAACCAACAACCTAAATAATCATAGCACTTTAGCTCTTCGGCTAGTGTTGTAGTTGTAGACTGCATTACCTTCGACCACATCAATGGATGCAGCATACTTGAACAACCTCAGTATGTGGAAATGAGGCTAGTATTACGGGACACACGAACCATGCTACGCATCTGCCACACTGTTGGGCAATTGGGAACGCAGTTGGGAATCGTCATTCCATTCAAATCAACGGATAATGATAACTTAATCATCTAACAAATGATCGAATGGCACATATGATGACATGAAGGCAGATAGGAGAGTGTTTTTCATTGGGGAATGCCTTCCATCATAAATATAATAACCAATAACAAATTATATTTAAAATCACATTTTTTTCAAGCAAGATATCATCCACCTTGTATTTTCTTTTCGAGATATTATTTTCAAAATTTTTTATTCCTTCCCCTTTGAAGGTATGAGAGTATTTTTCATTATGCACTGAAAGTGCCATAATACAGATGTACAAAGTTAAATTCGAAAAAGATAACTGACTTATGCATTAAAAATGTATACCATGCCAAAAAAACTTATCTTATTGCATATGTACAAAGTCAAATTCCAGAAAGATAACTAACTTATCCATTAATGTGAGATGTAAGAAATCTTCCCACTCAAAATGTATACCATGCCAAAGAAATTTAACGTATTGTGAGGGATAGCCCGTGACTCCAGCCTATAAAGGTACTGAGCCTTTGTCTATACAGTAGATCTCAGCCTACCCATTTTCTGCTGCCTTTGCAGGATTGCTGAATTGGAGTGAATATTATAGACGGTTGAGTGTATCTCGGTTTGAGAAAGATGAGAACGTCGAACGTGTTGCTTTTAGTTTTGTGCTTTTGCTTGGCTCCACAGTTGGGCCACTCTCTGAAGGCCGGGCGGAAGGTCTCCTCTACTTTCATGTCCCTGTGCCTTCTACTCAAGCTGATGAAACCGCATCTGCTGGAGGAGAAAGTCGAAAGGATGGAGCCGCTGTGGTTGAAAATCATGAGAACCATAGAATGTGGAGATTAACTAAAGTCAATTTTCCATAATGTAACATTCCGTCTTCCGCCCATACCGGCGATGACAATGTGTTGTATTAAAGTCTTATCATAAACCCTTGTATTTGGATATTTAAGATATGTAACTCTATTGTGATGTTTTAGCCCTAAGTCGTTTAATATTAAACAAATTAATGTATTTCTATTTTTTTTTAGGCCCTAAAAAGTGTCGTGTCTTTCCCAACATTGTTATCGTTGTGTGATTATACATGGTTTTGCCTTGAAATATAATCAATGAATAAATTATAATAGTTGTGTTTCATGAAGATTTTTGAGTTTCATATATATTAAGCATCTTAAAAAAATTATTGGTGCACTTAAATTATTCAGATTAAAAAATTTAAACTCAAGTTTATAAAAATCTCTATTAGATTTTGATTAAAATTATGAGAAAAAAAAAATTTAAATTCAAGTTTATAAAAATTCTTCGCTAGATTTTGATTAAAATTAAGAGAAAAATGATCGTGAATAAGGCCATTATGCAAATTAAATAATTTAAACTCAAGTTTTTAAACATCTTCGTTAGAATTTGATTAAAATTAATGAGAAAAAGGGTAGTGAAAAAGGCCATTTCGTTGACAAGTTAGACTAAAACTTTATGAACTAATCTAAGTACATTAGCTTTTGGTGCTTAATCCATAGTCAAGACTCAAAAAGTCACTTTAAACAACAAAAAACAAGATTTGATAAAAAAAAATCAATTCCCAATAAAAATTCCACAACCTGAGTTTTTTTAATGACTAGCAGAATCGATAACTCACTGTCTCTCATACTCGTGTGACACGAGGTTGGCTCTTGTACTCTTGTGACAGATTGTTGATCGCGACGATTGCCACTATAATCTCCAAGTTCAACCGCACGACGCACACATAAGTCAAGGTTTTTGAACCCGTGACTTGCACAACGGCACGCACACCTTAAGAGTGTGTTCACTAGAAAACAAGTTGCACCCTTAAGGGAATCATATAATCTTTAAACAACACTTAATAATAATAATAATATTTATTTTTATTTTTCATAGACTTTTTATTTAGAACAAACATTGTGTGATTATTTATATGTATGGTATTTTAATTTATGTATATCACAATTATTATATTTATTTGCAATGATAAGAATATTTTTTATTTTTGATAAAATGTTTTGTTGTTTAGAATAAATAAATTTATATCATATAAGTTAGAAAATATATAATGAATAATAAAGTTTAATATGATTAAGTACATGAGTAATGAGTGTCCTTTTGGTAAAAAACTAACTAAGAAAAACATTATTTAGTCATGTAATTTGTAAAGAAGGATTGAAGCATATATAATAAAAGAAAAAGGAGACTTAAATATTCTCAAGATCAAGTTGATATGAGAAGTTATCCATTGTAATTAGTTATTGGAACTATCATAACAAAATCGATTCATACAATTTTGTATATGTTAGTTATTTCATAATAAGCATATCTATTTTGTAATATGGTTTCAAGAATTTTAATTTAATAATGAATAAGGTTAATAGCTACAACGCAACAATGTATCTTCCTCTAGTGCTAATGAATTGATTAAGTTTGTGTGGAGTGTAGAAGAAACACAATGAAAGACTTTTTCACACTTTTGTAATCGTTTCTACAATCTATCATTATTTTCACCTATACACATGCTTCCTCTATACCTCCACACTCCACACAATGAAATCCACCTCCGCACAACTATGAAGAGTGCAAAGATATTCCATTGTGTTGAGTTTTCTCCACACCTTCGCACAATGAAAAAGACTCCTCATAATTATGTATACACATTGATTCATTTCTTTGCACCAAGTAGCAACATCCAACACCAAAATAAAATTTTGTATGTAGAGAAGAGGTTGCTCTAAATTTATCTGTGCAGCATGTTGCCTCCCTAGAGTCACACCATGTTTTGTTGTGATGGAAAGCCTTGGAACATCTAAATGGGATCTATTTGTTGTTTAATCAATGAATGATTCAAATTTGAGTTCAAATTGTGATCATCTTATTTCCATAAAAGCTATTCGTGTTTGATGTTCTCATAGTGTTGGTATACTTACTTTCTTGGGCAAACAATGATTGATGTAAGATGACATTTTAGCAAATAAGCAAAATCATCCATTAATTATTCTATGATAATTACATATTACTACGAAATTCAGATTTGAAATATTAATTATAAAAAACTCACATTACACATTCAAATCACATGCATATCATTTTCCCCTCTAAGTGTCACAAGAAAAGAAGTAGCATATTTAATTTCATCATAATCATAACATTAAATCTTCGTGCGATTGTGTGTTTTGTGCTTCTTTAAATGACTAATTGTAAGCAGACAACTAACTAACTCAAACTACATGTAATTCCAAAAATTGTTCGCATTGGCGATCCTTAAGCGTTCTTCATGAGCACGTATTGTACATGAGTAACCTTCAAATATTTATCAAATATATCATACGGTAGTTGTTAATTTGGGAGTGGTTTAGGTTCCAAATGGGGAAAAAGCATCATTACGTTGAGTCCTTTCTTGAACTGCGCTTCCACTAATTTTGGGTAGTAGCATTCATAACCTGTGGTTTTGAGATGAAAAAAATTTAAACAATAAAAAGTGAATGAAAATGGAGAATGAGGGTTTACCCAACCTAAAGTAGCAATTAAGTTCATTCAAGCCAAACAAACCCTCGTGGATGATAGAGCAATTAACAATTCAATCATTAGAAAACATATAATTCTGAAATTTACTTGTTCCTTTAAAAACCTTGCGTGTTGAAAATGCAACAAGAAAATTCTAATTTAATTTTCTTCTTGAATAAAATTGGGAATAAAATTGTAGTTCCACATCTCATGATAACTTGTATTAGTTAACTAAGTTAATTTGAATTAGTTAGCTTAGTTAATTCAAGTTGAGGGTCATGTAGAGTGTCTCCTACATTATAGGAGCCCTTTTCGAGTTTATTTTAGTTGTAATTCATTAATTTAGGTTAACTGAGTTAAAGTCAGGTAAACTAGTTCCAACTATTAGAGGAACTAGTGGGAGGTTTAGAGAATAGTGCTCCCACATTCTCTCTCGCATCCTCCAACAATATGTTAGCTTGTCTTGTTCGCTTTTGTCCATCTCTGGAAGATTCTATTTGAGCGGATGTCTTCGCTCATGGAATCTCTGCATGTGGCTACTCTGCATCAGTCAGAGGCTCCTTCTTAGGAACCAATAGTTCCTCCACAACCTACAGTTGGAGCTCCCTCTTAAGGGAAGCTCACATGGCTTTCTGCTCATCAAACTTGAGATCTTTGCAAACCACTCTCCTCCGACTGGTAGGAAAGCACACTTGATAGTTGTGAGGTGTATTAGTGTAACCCACAAATTCCCAACTCTGCTGTCAGCTCAAGCTTCTTCCATGCATCCTTTGTCACATAGCAATATACCTATGAATCAAAGATCCTGAAGTGACCCACATTTGGTCTCTTACAAGAGAAATCTTCCTCTGGTGTATTCATCCCAAGTATACGATGTGGGCTTATATTCTACAAATAGACTGTTGTGTTGCATGCCTTAGCCCACAAGTGCAGTGGTATGCCTTGGTCATGCAACATTGCCTGTGCTGCCCCTACAATAGTTCTATTTTTCCTCTCGGCCACCGCATTTTGCTGTGGGTTATGAGGTGCCGTCAACTCTCATTTAATTCCTTTTGCTGCATATAATTCCTTAAACCATTGACAGACATATTCTCCACCATTGTTGCTTCTCAAGGACTTGATATTCTTCCCTGACTATTTCTTGACCAAAGCTTTGAACTCAAAAAACTTTGTGAAGGTTTGGTCCTTCTACATGGAATAAATCTAGCATTTACGAGAATAGTCATCATTGAAAATCACATAATACCTTTGCTTCGCTATGGATGTCGTCGAGAATGGTCCACACTGTTATGCTCCTATACCAATAGGTGTCATATTTCATGATTGACTTGATGAGCTCTGTAATATGTTCATACCTTTTCTTGTTGCAAAAGTTTTCCATATTTTCAAAAAGTCAAAAAATTTTAAAAATGCAAAGAGGGTATACCCTAAAAGAAAAATCAAAGGGTAAAAAGAATAAAATGGTCAAAAAAATGAAAGGAATGAACCCCAAACAAAAATAGACTAGGAAAGTGTGCAAGTTTAAATGCCACTACTATTTCATTTTCTGTAATAAGCAATTGTGTGTAGCTTGTTAAACTTATGCCACAATTGATGAAGAGTCAAAAACCTTAAACTTGGCTCATTCATTTTTCCAATTTCATGTTGTAGAATAGAGAATAAATATCTAGCCAAACAGTGTAAACTTGGCAGATAAGTAGATAGGTAAAGTAAATAAAAAGGAGCTCAACAGTGTAATCTGAGCTCTTGGATGTAATAAGTGCAGAGTTAGGTAGGCTTGTTATGTAAATAAAAGGAAAGTTGATAAGGGTTTGCCAGTATAAGTGCACCCAAATAAGGAAGAAAAAATGTCAGGCTAAAATAGGTAGGGTATGTAGATGGTGTTGCAGAATGATACTTGTGATGGATCATGTCTCTAAATGTGTCAATTTCTACTTTTATCACAAGTGTAAGGCAGACATTATAGTTGATGCAGTTCAAGCAAGACAAGGTCAAATAACTAACTTCCATTCACATTTTTCCTTAAAGGTTTCACTAATTCCCCCTAAAGTACTAAGGACTTTGAAAATTAAAGGGGCTCAAAGCATTTCTCTGACTTCTGGAGGAACCCGACCCTCGGCCCAATGATTTAAAAGCCTAAGTACTCAAAATCATCCATCAATCATTCATTTCATTTCATAAAGTTTTTCTTAATTAAATTCCTACTTTACTTAGGAAAATACATAATATCATCAAAAAAAACCCTTTCCCACTTTAGCCTAAGTGTCAATGTAAATTTCTAACATTTACTTAGCACTCACTCTCATTTTATGTCATATTAACTTTTAACTACTATTATATAAATCCCGAAAAAACATTAACCCATTCCCATATTATTTAACTATACAAATCACACTTTATATATCCCGCCCCTGGTTGAATACAACCATAATTATCTTTTAGTGGAGGATTAACGAGTTAATCTATAATTCATTGAGAGCCTTAATTCCCCACCGCACTACATAGGATTAATTAACCCTCTAGGTTAATTAATAACCACCCCCGACCAATCGTATTGACCTCGATATGATTAAAACATTGTTAATTACATGAAGCCTGCCACAAATAAAGTTCCACCATCTCCAACGCCCGTCCACCGTCCGATCACTCCCTTTTCATCCAACAGTTGACGATGATATCACACCCCCCTGGTGACTGCGCTTTAACTCGTGATCACCAGGTGGTTTTCCACCTGTACCTTTGCCACAGGTCACACAGTCTATATGATCACTCGCCCCCGGCCTGAAACCACCCAGCCTCAAAAGCGGTGTGATAAAAACCGCTTACCACCCTCCACAAGCGACAAAACGTCACATCCCGCTTGCGTCATTCGCTCGATAAATCCAAAGAAAAACCCGCCAAACTCAGTTTTGTTAAATAAACGAACAAAGTGTCATTTTTGCTATAGTATGTTGTGTCCCATGCTCCCATGCAAAACAACATCCGAGTTAATTGTTCCAGTTTCCCAACCACCACCTGATCAGAAAAACTATAGCAGCGCGGTCCGCAGCCTGTTATCAAACCTGCCATTGTATGGTTTGCTTCCTTAACACAAGTATTTATCCAGTCTACCCCACAACCCTGTAGTTTCAGTTTTCTACTGAAAATTCTAATAGAGAGGACCAAATTCGATTCTTGAACAGTCTGTCGTCGCCATATAAAGTCCCAAACCTACTATTTGGTCTATATTCTTACAGAACGTCTAAATTCCATTTTTGAATCCACAAGAACCAAAAATGGAAACCCCTATAGCCCTGAATGTCGCACCCATGAACGCTCCCCACAAAGACTTGGATTATCTACATCTGGCCGATAAAGACTTTCAGATAAAAGACTTATTTGGCGATGGTAACCATCTTAAGATCTTCTACCAAATCAAAGATAGTTATCTGAATAAGTCTGATATTTTTGGACTATAGGAATCTAGCCTTCCACGGTATTTCCTTCCCTCAATCCATGTTTTCCCAGACATAATTCATCAATGCTATGCTAATTATGATCCCAACTAGAGAGTTGTTATGTCCCCATTCCAAACTGTCCTTTTTCGCATAATTGCTCAGTCCATCAATGAAATGATACAATTCCATTCCAGTCAGCCCCTCACCCCTCTTTCCATGGCATATTTGCTTGAAAAAGCATCTCAATTGTCCCAATCAGAAGTGAGTTGTGTTGCTCAAACCTTCATGCAACCAAAGCACCAGCCCAAGGGTCCACCCCCTTATCTGCAGACTTTCTTTACTGAAACTGGAAGACTTCTTGTTGATATGATATCCCTGATTATGGGATTTAACTCTAGTGAATTTGTTGATGATATCATCCTAGTGTTATTATCAATCTTTACTGCAGGACAACCCCCTGTTGTCAGATATGACTATGCCTCCTTTATTGCAAACAAAATCCATGACCAATTCATGAATTTGGAAAGGGAAGGAGATTTTAAATATACCTCTTTCATATACCATCTCATGTTATACTATCAGTCAGATAAATTTCCATTCCCTATCAAGAAACTGGACACCAGAGGAAATTCTAGATCAGTCATCTTTTGGAGTTCAATCTTTCATAATACTATTGAGTCCCCTTACACTTATAATGAGTTCATTGACTTATTTGTATATACAACAACCTCTCTGTTGAAAGGAGTTTCCCCTCCTAGGATTAATGGTGACATGAAGAAAATTCTCCAACTCTCTAAGCAATACAAGATAGGTGACTAGTACCTATACAAAAATCACACAGAAATCAAGATGTATGGGTGTGAAATTTACCCTTTCAAGTTACATAGGTATGTTCCTATGAGACTATTTGCTTTGGAGTATTTCAAGCAGATCATAAATGCAGATTTAGTCCATTTTTGTAGTGCAAAATAGAAAGCTCAGCTAGGTCCTTTTGTCATCAACTTTAGGGATGCATGGAAAAGCTGAAAACATTTTAGAAGACCAACTAATCTTAAGAAAGAGTTTTAGATGGGTACCATATGACCCCAATAGTTTTATAAGTGACAGAAGGACCAAGAACAAGTTATCCCCATATATTCATTATAGGATCCCAGACATTGAACAATTTGCAAACTTGGATGAATGGACAGAGGGAACACTAGTAGAAGAGGTTAGTGAGAAGGTCAATATGGAAAATGCTATAAGAGGTTAGTTTTATAAGTAGCATTCCAGTGGTCTCAAAAATCAGCAACTGGTACATCCTCTGCTGGAACTTCTCAATAGCCTCCACATGAAGTCAACATACCAGCTACAGGAACATCCAAAGGCAAAGAAATAGAGACCATAGAACAACCTACAATGACATATCAGCCTGTAATGTCCAAAGAATAGAGTCAAGTGTCAATTCCTCCGGCTCAAACCAAAGAAGCAGAAAGTCCAGCATTGCAAACTCCTCTAAATGAGGAAAAAAATAAAAAGAGAGACAGAGAAACTACTACCCCTACCAATGAACCTATAGGAAAACTTGGGGCCAAGAGGCAAAGACTGAATCCTCTTTCAGAAGAGGAAATTATTGAATAAACTACAAATAGTGTAAGAGTTGAAAGAGAAACTAGCCAGCAAACTCCCCCATTGGGAGGAGCATCCACTAGCTCACAAAGGTAGGAGCTAGAAAGACAATACAGTGCAGAAGTATCATCCACCAAGCCACAAAGTAAATAGGCCTCAGATATTAAGAAGACATTCACAGAAATAAAGGCCAGGAATGACCTAGTAAGGATTCAAATGTACAATCAGTATTTGAAAATAGCCCCCACAAACCAACAGAGATTAATGTCAGCCTATGACATTAAAGAAGGGAAAATGATAATGAGTTAATTCAAGCCAAAGGTGCAACAACCCCAGTCAGTAGCAGATTACATTAGAACAAACTTGGAAGTCTTAGCCAAAGATATTCATCCTATGGACCAGATTGAACTTCACAAGAAAACTGGAGAAATGGTCTATTCCACACTGGCTAACAAAGCAATGATGGCCCACAAGCTACAAAATTCCTTAGATAATACAAATGCTCAACTACACTTGGAGAAAGCCTCCTCCCTGGCCAAGGATAATAGAATCAAATCATTAGAGTAAATCATCATTGGATTGGGACATGATCCCAAAGATGTTAAAGGCATAGAATCACTAATCAAGAAGAAAGAAAAAGACATTGCTGCCCTGAGAAAACAGCTCAAGCTACCTCCTTCAAGGCATCCATAGACTGCTGAGGTTATAAAATAGAAATCTGAAGAAGAGATGATGGACCTGCTCCTGAAACTTAATGAAATATTGAATGACACAGAGCAGGCTTTAGAAAATGCACTAAAGGAAAAGCAGGGAGAGTCGACCTCTCAGCCTCCTGAGCTAATTCCCATAGTCTCAATAGCAGTCCCCTCTAGACTTGGGACAACATTAGCTCCAAATCCCAGCAGCCACATCAGAGGTGGTCACAGTACAGTTGTAGTAGGAACAACACTAGGTGGCTGCACCAATTTGAGCACAGAAGAGCTGATAAAGGCAACGGAAGACATGAGGCTACAAGTGTTAGAATTAAAGCAGGTAAAAGAAAAATTGGATAAAATGGAAACATATTATAATATCTCAAAGATTAATGTTGTGAAAACAACAAGGGAGATCAAAGCTTTAGAAAATAAAGTAAAAGAAATAGAAAAGGATCTCATTTTGACAAGCCTCTGGCATAGATCAAGAAAACTCTTTGGGCCAACATCACTCAATCTTCAATGATGTTTGGCCATCCATCCAAGTGATCTATGAATAGATTGATCTAGTGAGAGCAGCACAGGGAGAAATTCAAAAGACAAGAGCCTTGTTAGGGCAAATGCCAGATGAAGCCAACTGGCTTATACATTTTTTGAATAACGTAAATAAGGAACAACTGGAAGAACTTGGCATCTCAGATAGAATAGAAACTATTTTGGAAATCAAAAGGGTACTAACTAAGAGAACTTTGATGCAGAATTTAGAGAGGAGATGTCAAGATATGCAGGTGGAAATTAATTCTTTTGTGGAGAAATTTACTGTTTTGCAGAATAAAGGGCTATCAAGTCCTTTGGTAATTAATGATAGATTATTGAAGCACATAGATTATGTAGACAAATTGAATAAGTATGCTGGCAGTCAAGCTAGTTCATCAACAAGTGCATATGGAACAAAAGCACTCCCCACAGCCCGAGTTCTCTATGACAACTTAGAGAATTTATTCTATGTTGAGCATGAGATAAAGCACTTGTTTACAATCTAGCCTACCTTTTTCAGATATACAGAAAATAATGAGACCCTCAGGAAACTTCAGAAGCACAAATTTCCAGAGCAAAAATGGTGGGAAGATATGTTAGAAATTTTGTAAATTTATCTTTGGTAAAATGTAAATTTTGGCTATTTACCATAGCAAGATGAACAAAAGTGAGCAGAGATCAAACAGGTCGAAGTGTATCAAAACAGGTGAAGAGTATTAGTCAAAACAGGGCAGCCAACACAAAGTTAGCATAGAAGATAATAGCAAGCCAAATTCTAGGGCCAGCACAACAACAGTTTTCTTTTCTCCTATCTTCGAGACCAGTTGTCTCTATTTTCTTGTAACTGATTCTTAGTCATCCTAGAATAAATCTCACTTTGTTAGGAGATATTTTTTATTATTTTTTTGTATAAATACCCCCTCAATTGGAATATTGAGGGTGGATTCAGAGACATTGCTGTAATATTGATTATTTGGAATAAAGTGTTGTTGGACTCAACTTTTGCATGGCTTGTGTCATGCGGAAAGAGCTAATCTTGCGGACAAAACCAACCTCCCTAGAAGCCTAAGACTTTCTAGTGACAAATAAGACAATTAAGAGAAATCCTTCTCTAAACATGCATTATCATACGAGAAACCAAGTGTTTTTAGATCCTACCTGTAGTCCAACGCTGTTGTAGTAGTCTAGCCTCGTCGATCCAGATGAGCTCCTCCTTCACTTCGAAACCTGCATACACTAACAATCAAACGATTACATAACACCTGAATATCTCATAAAACAAAACATATTCAACATATAGACCAAGGAGTATATGAAACAATTCATTAACAACAAATCATTGAGAAGAATGGACTTATTTGTATTAATAGGAAACAAAAGAAACAATTACAACCTGAGCCTTGGTGTTGTGCAAGTTCCTCCCAGGGTCCAGCAAGAGTTTTCCTCTACTTTGACAAGCTCACCCACTTCCAAATGAAACAAGAAAGGATGGTAATCTCTCCTCACAAGCTTCTACAAGGAAGTCCTAATTCCAGCAGCATCTACCTTTGGAATGTTCAGCTTTCAACCTCCCCTCCTTTGGCCCAATGCCTGTATTTATAGTGTTCTAGAGGAAGTTATTCAGGTCCAACATCAATGGGATACTCCCTCTTTTTGATGGGGTAGCTC
>APFE031669708.1:0-17919 GCA_000404065.3 Pinus taeda | reverse complement strand
CTCCCGTTCCTTTATTGTAGCAAGGAAGTTCATCAAAGTCATATCCGGCCATCTATTCGGTCCCACAACCAAGCAACCTAGTCGTTTCCTTCGATTGGAATCTACTAGCAGACCCTGTTTACCAGCTAGTGTACCATTCAGAATCATTGTACAAGCTTACAGAATGGTCATGGTTGGTACCATCATCAATGAAGGGGCTTCTGTGGGTATCCTTTCCTCAACTGCTTGGAAAGCGCTTGGTTCGCCATCGCTTTTGCCTGAAATGAGAAATCTAACAGGCTTCGACAAGGGAACCAGTCGACCTTTAGGGATCCTTCCAAATGTGCCCATTACTTTGAGAAGGAAAACTGTTCAAATGAACGTTATGGTAGTTCAAGGACCTTTAGATTATAATCTACTCCTTGGACGCGACTATATTTATTGCATGGGAGCTATTGTCTCCTCACTCTTTAGAGTAATGTGTTTTCCGCACGAAGGAAGAATGGTCAAGCTCGTAGACCAAAGGTCATTCCCCAGTTCACACATCGCAAGTAGTCAAATGCCATCCCTAAATGGTCTTTTCATGCAAGAAATGTCTCATCGGTCTCCAGTTCGTCCACCTGATGAACGCAAGTGATTTGGGAAGGTGTGACTGAAACCCAGGGGGCATGCACCCTGGTCTGTTTCGGCAGGAAAACCTTAGGTATAGAGTGGATTTCCACGAGGGATATATGACTAGTCTGTCAAACCCATCCAAATGGACATGGGAATGGGCTGGAATAAGATACCTTCGTCCAAGTTATGTGAGTGGAGGTGCATCTGCGACATTCACCTTTGACTATTTCGATAGACATCGCCGAGGAAGCATTTTTCTTGGTAACCTGGAAATTTTTTTCTATACTTGGGGGCATGCAAAATTTTCCACATGCAAGTGAAGAGCGGCTATTTATTTTTTAAATTATTAGGACTTCTAACCCTTTAAACCCATAAGGCTAGTTGTTTCCTAACTCGCATAAAGAAAGGATCTGGGGCAAAGCTTCAAAAGGTGCAAGATCCATAAAAAATGGCATCTTGAATCAGACATTCTTATCATATGACTGGCGAGCAATGTTGTCGTAGAGTTCAAGCTCGTAAAAAAATAAACCCTCCACGAGTAGTTTTAGCACATAGTTCAAGCTCATTAATAAATAAATATAAGTCATGAGCAAGTGTTTCCCCAAGCATTTAAGCTCATTAAAAAATGAACTGGTAAATAACCATTGTGAATGCCTTATCGCCAGCTTCTGAGCCTTGGTCGTGTTCTCGCCATCACCTCCACTCTGTTTTTAGCCGATCGTTCACCCCCATATGATTGTTTACCCCTTAGAGGAACATATGCGAAGAGTGATTCTATTAGCCATCCTTGTGACACTGTCGTGATTGGAAAATTCCAAATCTTACCTGGAATCAGCTGCTACCCAAAACCATCACTCGTTCCTCGAAAAGAGTCTTCTTTAAGCTCTTTTCACTTGACTCGTAAAATATGAAAATATTGCCGAGCGATTGGCCTCTCCGGCTCGTTAAAAGGCATGGGAAGTGTTATCCCTCCTCTATATTTTAATCTTTTTGGACCTGAGGGATTATTACACAAAAAGATTGAGTGCTTGTCTTGTTCGGCTCGTTAAAACTATCGAAAATGCATCCCTTTTGTATTATTTTACACTTTTTCAGACTTAAGGGATTATACAACTAAAAAGAATCTTCGGAGTCTTCTTTCCATTTCTTTCAGACTCTCTTGAATTAAAAGAGACCGAGTTATCTTTGTCATTAAACTCGTTAAAACTAAATAGCGACAAACTCATCCAACAGGACGAGAACAAGTTTCACTGTTGCTAGACTCGCTAAACTATAGTGACAAGTTCGTCCGAAGGGTAGATTATAGAACAATTATATGTTATCCTCCTCAAGCTTGACAAAAATAAAGAGGTACTCATCAGCAATGACTGGGGAGAATTGGAAGAAAACAAGAAGAAACTTTATAGGTAGCAAGTCGCTCTTGAACATGACACTTTCCTTCCGCATCCATGCCGGGTTGGGTTGTTCCATTCACTGGTCTTTACCATTGGTCTATCACACCATCCATCTCTGGGGTTAACGCTACCAATCCATCGTCAGTGTCGCCGATATGTTCAAGAGACGTCATTCAGACAATTCACCTGAGTCTCACCCACTACAATACATTCATGCTTCATTCCTTCATGACCGCCACCTTGAACCCCGTATCGTCATTTTGTTTTCACCTCCAAAACCATTTGCTTCGTTCTGTGTCATTGATGTGGGATTCATTAAGGCCCTCCTGTGACAGGTCGCTTCTTGTCGACATCAGCTCATTATCCAAGAATTTGACTTAGGAACAACCCTTTCAGTACTTTGAAGCTTGCATGCCTCAATGGAAATTTTCTCACTTTCGGCAACAGGTTTACATCAATGGCCTTCGACCGAGAGATTTTGCGTGGTGTTCGACGCCAAGTCATTTTTCACACCACCTAAATTGTACTATAGTACCTTGAGGCTCATTGTCATTATTGGTGATTCCTCTCGTGCATGTTAACAACTTACATCATTGGCTGGTAATCAGGCGTTCTCTTTCCATGTCTGACTCCAAAACATTTTTCACATGGATCGACTTGTACTCTGAGTGAAGATTAGCCGAATTTGAAGACCCTGGATCTAGTTTCATCCATCCAGGCTGTGATATATTCAAGAATACAAAACCATCCAGTGTACATCATTACCGATCAGATGATCATCCAAATCAAAGGATGATGTGTCCATATCATCAGTCTGTCACACAAAGGATCGTCTGTCCTATGTACATGAAAATGAGTTTATAATGCTGAGCATGGGAATGCCCGCCTCAGCCAGATCATGAAAAAAATGTTGTCAAATAATGTACTGTATTGTATCTTTTTACAGGTCGCCTCCCAGCTCAGAAAAACTTCAGATCCTCATAGTAAATCATTTCACCCGACATCAAAAACGATTAACGACCTCATGCTTTAGGGGGAAACTGTTATAGACATTTTTGGGCACTTCAACCCCAATCACAAATTTCCATAAAATGAGGGCTCTTAAGTCCCTAAAAGGGTTGCTTCACTGCCTAAAGGAACAAGGTCAATTGATTACATCATCTCCCAGAATTTCTCCACTGAAAACTACTCATAAATGGTCAAAACTGGACCATACTGAAAGCTCCATGCAGAGGGTGCGATGCATATCACCTTCCCAATGTACAAGGTGTGATGCATACTGTTTTTCTCCTCTGTAGGGTGCGATGGTCGGAAATGGACAAATGGCAGGGACCAAAATGTGAGGTGGAAGATCATGGAATCTTCCAGAAGCTTCCCCTCTCACACTTTCCACTCCATTTTTGACCAGGGATGAGTAAGAGATCTTCATTCTCCAAGTGGAAGCAGGAACTATGAGAGAGAAGACACTAATAAAGATCCCAAAAGATGACTCACCTCTCTTTAATCATCTATATATGGATCCCTCTTCACAGAGATCTAGAGGCTGGAATTTTGTAACTTATAGAGAAGTGTTGGTGGTATTCTGGTGTACATTCACAGTGTTGGGTGATTTTTCTTTGCTTGAGGTGAATCAGGTCTTCTTAGCTGGAGGATGATGCTGGGTTAGAGCTGCTCATGGTTGTAATCCTCTTGCTACTTTTTATCTGAATACATATATTCTTGTTTCCTTCCATATTCTTGTGTACTTGTTTATATATGCTTGTATATGGTTAGTGCACGTCTGATCCTGCATTATTTATGAACTTAGATATTAGTTTCTTGCATAGTAGTATGTTGTTGTGATTCTATAGGTCCTTTTGAAGCTGAGCAGACAAAGAGCGAGCGGAAAAACTCTATCAAGAAGGAGAGGGAATCGAGCGCAAGACTCAGGTTGGCCCTCTTCGTTCTCCTCTCATCTTTTCATAAAAGGAATCGATAGTAGACTTTGATTGTTTGTTTCTAAGATAGCCACCCATCTCAGTGGGAATAGCAGCATCCGTGTGGACACTATTCTCGTATAACAATGGGGATCGATTGTTCTAGACCAATAATATAGCATAGCCATAGCCCAAAAATTGTAGTAGGGTACTTTAAAAAACAAGGGAATATATAATCAAAGTTCAATATCATGTCTACCCAAGTTTGGGTGACCAACCAAATTTATAATGAAGAGACAATACAATGTTACTTTTCACAAGTGAAATAGAAAGAATGTGGGAAATTAATAAAGCATTTACATTTGCAATTTAATTTCAAGGATCATTATATTGATGTGGCAATTAATGCATGTAGTATATTTAAAAAAAATATACTATGAAATTCATACTATTTTTCTGAGTGAATTTGGAGGGATCTTACATATGGTATCATGGAAAAAGAGGTTGCAACATTCTATCCTTTTATCTAACCATGAATATGTTTAATAAAATGAATTAATGTTTTTGCATAGAATAAGAAGACGAGTAAGTAAAAGGGATAAGTAATGGAAGAACCACAAGAAGACACTCACACTACTGAAGACAAGATCTCCATACATCTGGGTGAACAAGCTCAAATGAAAATGTCTATAGTGGAATTAGTAAATATGGTGAGACATGAAAAAAAAATTAGTTCACCTCAATGCAAGAGATGATTAGTTGTTAAAATTTAGTGCAAAACAAGAGAAACACATTAAAAACCTAACACACTCTCAATCCCAAAACTGTGGAAATAGTAAGGGAGAAAGAGGATTAATGGGAGACATCCAAGCAGAAGACCTTTGAAGAGGTGGCTAAAAGCAAATAAGTTGAATCTGAGGAGGAGGAAGAGCACAATTCACAAAAAAAAATAAAAAAAAATTGAAGCATGGAAAAAGGCCAAAAATAGAACTACAAGGAGAATTCAAGAAGATTACACCCCCAACCTATGATTGGGAAGAAGCAACAGAGGCATGACTAATTAATATTAATATGTACTTTCAAGTCTAAGATTATGATACTAAATTAGAAGCTAAATTAGCTACATATTAGTTATAAGGGAAAGCTTCCTTGTGGTGGGAATAAATTAAAACAACACATAATTTAGAAAATAAGAATGTTATTTTGACGACAAGGCCAAAGAATTTCATGACTTGAATCTTGGTTAAATGTCAATGGATAAGATGGTGATGAAATTTACCTATATTTTGAGATATGTACCATACGTACGAGAGGAAAAGGCCAAGGTACACCGCTTAATTAGTTGTCTTTCTCTCTCTTTTAAGGAACAATTTGGGCGCGATAATCCCAAAATAATTGATGAGGCCATTAGAAAAGCAAGAATTTGTTATTAGCAGGCTAAGAGGAAAAATGAAAACATGAAATCATGGACTAATAAAAAGAAGGATAAATTTTCCCAAGGTGGGAAATAAGGAAAACTTGGACCTTTTAAAAAATTTAGTAAGGGAAATCAAAGTTGAAATTTCTGTAAAAATATTAACCATACCCAAAGAACGCAGGCACGCACTCAAACCAGGTCTAAAGAGACAAAATTAAGTAATAAGGAATTTAATGGCATGGATAAAGAATCCTTAAAATGATGGGGAAGTGGAGGACCCCATATTATGTGAAACTTTCCTTATAATACAATGTATGTGTAGACTCTACAGAATATTCAAGAGGCCTCCATCGTTAGTAGTGTGGCCAAGAATATTCCATGAATCAATGCAACATTGGAAAAGTGCCAAATATAACATCAATCCACCATGGTGGAGATAGATGATTAAATTTTAAACCAACCTATTTACGTTTTGATAGAAGCTAGTGTTAGTTTGAGTTATATTATTCCCTAGATTGTCGAAAAATGTAAATTAAATTATGAAAAGTACAAAAAAATAGGCTTGGTCCAATTGGTTACTGGCACAAAAATAAAGCTTACAAATTGGGTAAATACAGGGCCTTGTTATTCTAAATGTTAACCAAACCACTATGAATCTGAACATTCTACCACTAGGGTTGTATGACATTTTGGTAGGGATGGATTGGTTGGAGGGGCATAGGGAAATTATTAATTGTCTTAATAAAATTGTTACTTGCACCATAGATAATGGAGAAACTCATAGCATAAAAGGAATACCTAGGCTCATTTTGGTGAACCAAATATCTATTTTACAATTAAAGAGGGATACAATGAAAGGATTCCAATTGTTTTCCATTTAAGAGGAAGAGAACTCACAAGATAAACAAACTAAACCCTTAAATCATATGAAATTTATTTGAGGCTATCAAGATGTATTTCCTTATGATATTCTCGGTTTTCCACCAAAAAGAGAAATATATTTTTCTATAGAATTAATACTAAGAGTTGCACTGGTATCAAAAGCACCTTATTGGTGAGTGTAATGGAATTAGTAGAGTTAACAATGGAGTTACAAGAATTATGAAACAAAAGGTACATCAGAGCGAATGTTTCACCATGGGGTGCACGAGTCCTATTTTTCTAAAATAATGATGAACATTTAGCTTATGTATTGACTACTAGAAGTTGAATAAATTCATAATCAAAAATAAGTATCTATTGCCTAGAACTAATGATTTATTTGAGTAAGGGGAGAAACTATATTTTCTATAATAAATCTCAAATTTGGTTATCACCAGCTGAGGATTAAAGAAGAATACATTCCAAAAACAAATTTCATACCTGATACATACACTATGAGTTTATAGTTCTTCCATTTGAACATACAAATGCACTTGTTGCCTTTATGTGCTTGATGAATAGTGTCTTTAGCAAATTTCTAGATAAGTTCATATTAATCTTTATAGATGGCATACAAATTTATTCAAAAGGTTCAGAGGAGCACAAACAACATCTAGAAATAGTGTTGTAGACTTTACGTGAACATCAGTTCTACGTTAAGTTCAGCAAATGTGAATTTTATCAAGATAGGATATAGTACCTAGGACATGTGATATCTAAAGAGGGAATAATTGTGGATCCTGAAAAGGTAAAGGCCATTCTTAGTTGGCCAATCCCTAAGGATGTAGTAGATGTTAGATTATTCATGGGTATCACGTCACGCTACTGCAGATTTACAGAGTGACTCTCTAAATTATCTTACCCTGCAACCTATGATGAAGATAAAAACCCTAATAAGGACTTTGTATTTTGTAATGACACTTTTTTGGAAGGTTTAGGGGGTGTGCTCATGTAGGAAGATCATGCGGTGGCTTATGAATCCCGTAAACTAAAGGATCATGAAATAAACTATGTAGTTTATGAACTTGAACTAGTTGTAATCACCCACACACTTAAGATGTGGATACATTATTTAATTGGTAACAAATTTAGCTTAATTATTGCTCATGTGGGTCCAAAATATTTTTTTATCCATCCTAACATGAATTCTAGGAAGGCTAAATGGATGACCTTCCTAATTGAATATGATTTCAACATTAAGCATATAAAGAGAAAAAAAACAAAGTAATAGATGTGTTAAGTCAAAGTCTGAAATAGATTTGTGAGCTAATAGTAAGTAACGCTGAAACAAATTCCATACAACATATTAACACAAAAACATTAGAAGACAAATACTATAATAATATTTGTGAAAAATTAATAAACCACCGAGTTTTTCTCCTGGCAAGGAGGAGTTTGAGCTCAGAGGGAATGAGAAACGTACTTCATGATTGGGAGGAACATGTTGAAAATGGCAACAAGAAATGCTAAAAATAGAATTTCTATAAATAGCAGTTCGGGTACCAGTGTTGGACATAGCAACAAGAAATGAAAAATGGAAGTGATAAAAATAGGATTACTATAAATAGCATTTCAGGATGGATTCCTATTTTAGTTAGTCCCTGAACTAAAATAAAGAAGTAAAATTTGAATTTGATCTTAGTAGTTATTTGATTAATAATTAATTAATTCCTCTTGAGTTAATTAGTTGTAGGAAATCAAACAAAAAGTCTGTGTGAGTACATGCAACAATTATCCCATTAATTGAGGAATTTATCGCTTAGTTAAAGAGATAAGGATGAGTTGTAATTTGAGTTGTAATTAGTTAGCTCAGTTAACTGAGTTAAGTCCAGTTAGATTAGTTCCAACAGTTTGTGGAATTAATTGTGAGTTCAGTTAGTTAATGCATGCATGCGTGTAATTGTTAGACTTCAGATAACTGAATATTCTCTCATAAATAACTCATGCATGTCATTTCAGTCGGAGACCCAGTTGAGATCAAAGGAAGGGAGACTGTACTATCACTTGGAGGATTTTTCCTATATAGGAAACTCATCCACGCAAAAGGAATTATCTCCTTCAAGTTTGTGCAATTATTTTTGAGCCAAGTGAGCAGTGTGAGGTGGGAATTCACATAAGTGAAAGCATTGGACCCCAGGAAAAACTGCACAAGGAAATAGGAGGCTTGGAGGGAAGAGGAGAAGCTTTGTGATAAGCCTTTGACTATCTGCGAGAAGTAGAGGGATTGTGCTAAGAGCTGGACAACTTTTGATTTAAGGCTTTGTGTAATCCTAGCATATTTCCACTTGTATGATAATATAGAGATCGTGGTTTTTAGCTGAGGCTTTCCCCAGAGTATTTTTCCGCGCTCACGTGTGATTGAATTATCATTCTTAGTTATATGTGTTCTATTTGATCTTGCTCATATTCGGTTAAGCTTTCGCAAGTTTGTTGTAGAAGTAGATCTTGTATTTTGCTTTAGTATATTGCATAATCTATTGATCTATAGTGGGAATTTCTACATGGTATCAGAGTAAAGGTGATCAAAGTGAAGAAAAATATACAAGAAGGGAGAAGTTCAAAGTTTGAGGTTCTTGAATATAGAAATCGAGTTCTTATCACATCTCAATTTCACCAATGGCGTTCAATGGTTTAATACTTGAGTATGCCCTTGATGGAAGCTCAATGTATATAGCCTAGAAGGATCGCATGGAAGCAGTATTAGAGGATAACAGCCTAAAGGACTTCATTGAGTAAGAATTCCCCAAGCCAGCAGCGGCTGATGCTACATAATTAGCGGAATGGAAGAAATGTGTGGCTAGAGAAAGGAGGATCCTCTTGGAGGGAGTTCAAAGCCACATTGTCTTGAGCCTCCATGGGAAGGAGACACCATTTTCAATGTGGAAAACATTGAAAGATCTATATAAGAATAGCAAGAATGAGAGGAAGCCGGTGCTAAAAGACAAGCTTTGGAAAATCAAGTGTGAAAAGGGCGACACGATCTCTACATATCTAAACAAGCTCACCACCTGCAGGTATGAGCTTGGAAGTGTAGGGATAATGACATTCGATGACAACATGGTGAGTCTAGCTCTCCTCATTCTTCCTAAGAGCTAGCATAGCTACCAAGACTCAGTAAATGGAAGAGAGAAACTACCAAATTGGGAACAACTTTGGTTGGATCTAATGCAGGAGGAGATACGGAGAAGCACCAAAGATGGATCTTCTTCATCCAAGGAGGATGAAGAAAATTGTGCCTTACTGAGTAAGGTGAAGAAAGGGAAGGAGAAGGATTCTCATCCCAAATTGAGTTCTTCCCATGGTGGGAAGAAGTTTGAAAAATTGAAAGTGTGATGCTTTCATTGTCATGAGGTGGGCCATTTTGCTACAAATTGTCCACTGAAGAAATCCAAGAAGGGATCCTTGGAAGGATTAGAAGGTGAGGCACTGGCCTCAAAGTTCGAGTTGGATTTCACACTCTTCACATGCATGCTTTCATCCATGGTGGGATGTGGTTGGTTTCTTGGCAGTGGAGCTTCTTTCCATATGACCGGCAACAAGAGTTTGTTCAGTACCTTGGAGGAGAAAGATCTCCAGATACTCCTAGCGATGGGTAATGATGAAAAGTATAGTGTCTCACGTGTAGGAATGGTTGTTTTTTAGAGGGAGCATGTAGCTCACATTACCTTGACCGATGTAAAGTTTGTACTAGGACTAAGGAAAAACTTGGTATCGATTGGAATGTTGGAAGACAAAATCTATGATGTAGTCTTCAATAAGGGAAAGGTTTTCCTTAGACACATCACCACAAGACAGGTGAAGCATATCGGTTCACGAGTCAAGAACCTATATGCTCTTGAGGTTCAAGATGCATGCAAATGCTTGAGGAGCAAGGAAATTGATGGAGACTTGTTGGTTGAGAGGGAGAGTACATTACCTCTCAACATGCAGCGCCTGAAGAAGTCTCAAACAATTGTGGAGGAGCCATAATTGGTGAAGCAACTTTAGGAGGTTGTGGAGCAACCACAACTAGAGAAGTCGATAGGAGATCGAGTGGAGGCATCTACTCATGCAGAGACCTCCAATAGGGGGAAATTTCGAGCCAAGTGGGAAGAGGGATCACATGCATCCATACCTCTAGGTCGGAGGTGGGGTGATGTGGAGTGGCAGTCCCAACAAGGCTAGAATAGGGTAGGATCATTGAGGTACCCAACCTTTTTTGTTATACCTCACTACGGGAGCCCCAATGAGGAATAGCAAGACTAGTTGAGTGGGTAGAGATAGATGCGGATGGATCTACAGAGAGAGCTACAGTGCAGAGCTAGCAGGCTGCAACAATGCAAGAGGCAAAGGAGTGTTGCACTAGTGAAGGATGGCACAGAGAGGTGGGCAATGGTGCAAGATGCATGGAGTGTTGTAGTAGCTCATAGGTCACAGAGGGAGGATTTGTTAGTAGCAAAGGAAGCTTCAGCATCAGAGGATGTTTCTAGCCCAACAGAGAGGTCAGTTGGGAGTTTTTTTGTTTCTGGAGCTGCTCGAGCAATAACACTTGGGAGAAGTGTTGCATGCAGAACATTCCAAAGGTTTAGGATCAAGTTCGAGTTGAATGTCTTTCTTGTTGAGAGGGAGTTTTGAAAATGGCAACAAGAAATGATAAAAATAGCATTGCTATAAATAGCAATTCAGGTACCAATGTTGGACATAGAAACAAGTAATGAAAAATGGAAGTGCTAAAAATAACATTGGTATAAATAACCTTTCGAGATGGATTCCTATTTTAGTTAGTTCCTGAACTAAAATAGAGAAGTAAAATTCGAATTTGATATTAGCAACTGTTTGATTAATAATTAAATAATTCATCTTGAGTTAATTAGTAGTAGGAAGTCAAACATGAAGTCTATGTGAGGACATGCAATAATTATCCCATTAATTGTTGAATTTATCCCTTAGTTAAAGAGATAAGGATGAGTTGTAATTGGCATTGTAATTAGTTAGCTCAGTTAACTGAGTTAATTCGAGTTAGATTAGTTCCAACAGTTTTTGGAATTAATTGTGATTTTAGTTAGTTAATGCTTGCATAAATGTAACTGTTGCACTTTAGATAACTGAATATTCTCTCATAAATAACTCATGCATGTCAATTCAAACAAAGACTCAGTTGAGATTAGAGGAAGGGACATTGTGCTATCAGTTGGAGGATTTTTCCTATAGGAAACTCATCCATGCAGAAGGAATTATCTCCTTCAGGTTTGTGTAGTTATTTATGAGCCAAGTGAGTAGTGTGAGGTAGGAATTCACACAAGTGGAATCACTGGACCCCAGGAAAAACTGCTCAAGGAAATAGGAGGCTTGGAGGGCAGAGGAGAAGGTTTGTGAGAAGCCTTTGACTGTTTATGATTAGTAGAGGGATTGTACTAAGAGCTGGATAGCTTTCGAGCTAAGACTTTGTGTAATCCAGACATATTTCCACTTGTATGATAATACAAAGATTGGGGTTTTTAGCTAAGGCTTTCCTCAGAGTATTCTTCTGTGTTCATGTGTGATTGAATTCTCATTCTCAGTTATAAGTGTTCTATTTGATCCTTCTCATATTCGATTAAGCTTCTGCAAGCTTGTTGTAGAAATAGATCTTATATTTTTCTTTAGTATATTGCATAATATGTTGATCTACAGTGGGAATTTCTATAGAACAAGGCAGATTTTAATATATTTTTCAAGAATATTTAAATAATTATATAAATATATGGAATAATCTATGTGAAACATATTTATTCTATAGTTGAGAGCTATGAATAAAATAAGTAGGATTTCATTATGATTATTTTGTTTTCTAGGTGTGTTCAAGAAAGTGAATGGATAAACTCTACTAAAATTATTGTGAATAAAATGTATAATTATATATGTGTATTTGGTTTTTTTATTGTAGGAAAGTTGTGGGTTAAATGAATGAGCATTTAATTTAAGGGTTTTTACAGGTAATATGAAGTATTCCTCTACTGTGGATAATATGGAAAGACACCCTAACTAGGAAGAAATGTTGGTATCATCTATATAGATGGATATGAAAAGAAAACTAGAGAGAATTAAATAAAGTAGAATAATAACCCAAGTAGTAAGGAGAATAGAAATATGAAAAAGTTATATGTTACACACTCAAATAATTCCCCCAATCGGGGTATGAGCTGGCAGATAGAGCCATTAAGGTTGTCATCATGAAAAGGACACCAAGGAACGGTGCCACCTTCTCCCACACGCTTGAAGTGCATGGCACGGTGGTCATCAACATGTTTAAGGCAAGACGGATGAGGGAAGGTGGAAATTTCTTGCAACCAAATTTACTAACCACGGAGAAGGATAATGGCTTAGAGGTTGTAAGAGAAGAGGAGATGACGACGAAAGTGGAGCAGAGGCTTTGGGAAGGTAGGGTGATCCAACAACTCCAACTTCTAGTTATCAGGTATGTTAACTAGTTTTTCCTATACTCCATTATGCTTCATTATGTTTGGTCTATTAATTGGGGTTTTCATGGGGAAAAAATGTTTTGGGTGAGAGAAATTTGGGCGGGGTTATTAGCTTGGTGGCGGAAGTCTGCGGGAATAATCCAAGTTCCATGGGTTCTACATGGGTGTCACTCTGTTTTGGCATTCTACTCTCTCGCATGGGGATTATTAGGTTAGTTCACGAGGGAGTCTACTCAAGAAAACTTCAGTTTCTTGTTTGCTTGGCAAACCTAGGGGTCACGTGTTGGGAGGTTGTAAGTGTTTATGTGTTAATGTAATTCTGGTTCTTGAAATTCTCTAAGAATGCTGGGGAAATTGGAAGACCTGGGCCCCAAGGGGAGGGGCTAAGTCCTTGAGCGGAGTTAGTAGGGGAGGTTGTCACGGGACAAGGGATTCTGAAATTGGGGAATTGGCAAGAATGGAACGTTGGTCAGGCCAACCTCGGCCGACTAAATGGAACAGGGGTGGCTAGCAATGTTTGGGCTAGATACCTCGTGGAGGTTGGGGTTCATATGTCGGGTTTCCAGGATGGCCACAGTAAAGTCAAGGTGAAGCTAAGTTGCAAGCTCCATCAGATCAATTTGTGATGAAAGCAACTTTGGAGATTGAGGCCATGATGCGACGGTGCAATGAGAGAATCATGTGAATGTGGAGAGAGAAAAAGAGAAGGAGTTG
The DNA here is from genome assembly GCA_000404065.3 of Pinus taeda. NCBI lineage: Eukaryota > Viridiplantae > Streptophyta > Pinopsida > Pinales > Pinaceae > Pinus > Pinus taeda. Next base: position 4,523 of record APFE031669708.1, on the reverse strand, counting down.
CATGTGCTGAAGTAGTAACTAAAAGAATAACATGAGTTGCACAGACAACAGAAGGAGTTGCAGCAGGAACATGCACAACAGGAGGTGCAACATACACTAGCTGATTAAACGGTGCCCACACATGTTATGGGTCCACCCAGCAGCTGGGGGTGAGAAGTGTTGATGATCACATCCAAGGGCATTCAAAAGCATGGATGTCATTGTGCACACACATGCGATCCCACCCATCGGGCACACTCCCCGAGGCAAAGACAAGAAGCAAGTCTCACTAGAGCTGAACATGTATTCCGACAAGTTGATGCACATGGTCACCAGCACACACTTGGATATAAGCATAAATAGTATGCATCAGTATGTTGCTGGTCCACCTGCACTCAAGATAATGATGTGCACATTATCAAACGAGTTGGACAGAGGAGCCATATTAGTGTACCCAAATGCAATTGAGGCAAGAGTTCGCTTTCAGCAAGATGTAACCATTGAGTGCAAAGACACCATCATGGATGACCAAGCTTGGCATCAGTTGGTCTTACCACAATGGTACGAGTGTTAGTGATGTCTTACACGGCTTGCTCAAGCCATTTTGTCTCACATGGGTACATGTGTAGATTGTATGTAACATCTTGTTAAGTGGTTCAAGTGTTGATAATTGAATGTAATAGCCATAGAGTAGTTGAAGAGTCATGAGGGTAGCTGAAAAGTCACAAAGGGGAATGTCAAGGGTCACCCCACCCTTTGCTATATATAGTACCTCATGACTCATTATAGAGGCTTTTGGTTAGCCAAGCTTTCGATAGGAGTATCTTAGAGAAAGCTTAGAGAGTATTGTAATGAGCCTTGGCTTATCCATAGTGCAGAGCTAGTACATCTCTTTTCAGGAGCAGGCAGCAGTGACTACAACATTCCGTTGTTGGGACTAGTGGTTGGTCATGGTTGTACTATATGATTAGAACTTTCACTTCTAAATATAACAGAGCCAGCACATTTCATGCATATGTCTTATTGTATTTCAGCTATCTTATTGACTCTAAATGAAATATGTATCTATTTTCTTACACTTGTGTGTATAAACTATTTTTGTATGTGTATGTATGAATCTTACTTAAATGCGTTGTTGGTTTAACCATCACTTTGGATTATCAGCTTACTTCCCTTCCAGTTTGTGATGCATCCTTACTCGTGTGTTCCCTTCTTAACCATGTGCTTTCACAGGTTTCTAAGGGGTGCACTCACCTCACTCTCCGTGTGATAGAATCATTCATACATCTTCCTTGGCTTGTTGCACATGTCACACCCTTGTTACCAACAGGGACATCTTATTTGCCTCTACATGCAACCACGGTCAAGGTGATACCGTACGACCCACTATTGGGATTGCTACACCAAATGGTCTGAGATCTAGTTGGGACTTCTTACCAAGGAGATACCCTGACATGTTGGCAGGTCCAGTACCATCAACATTTTGGCACTAGAAGGAGGGCCAGATGACAAGCTGAGTCCTCATAATCTATTTTGAATCTCTGCATATCTATCATGACTAACTACAGAGTTTCTCTTCTCGAGTGTATGTTTTATGGAAACAACTTTGAAATCTCAGAAGAGCTCTCAAATAACTTGTCACATAAAACATACGATGGTGGAGGCTATGTAGCCTTGGTTAGGGATGTGGTCAGCGTTGTAGGCTCATGCGAAAGACATGGAATATTTGAAGAATACATGACCTGCATTTTTTTCATCTACATGCGTTGAGGGCACCCAATGCACTGGTCTGCCACGCTCCCTGGAAAATCTATTCATTCTCTTTCTCATCTGGTCACAGATATAAACCATGCTTTCAATCATTTTGACTGTAAAGCACTCAATAAAGAAATTCTGAAATTATAGAAGAGACCCGGTGAATCCGTTGAACAGTTTCACGCACACTTTTTTAATCTTGCATACCGATTTCCCAAAGATGAAATTGATTGGGAATTTCTCAATGGAATACTTGAGTATCTTCTTCACATATCTAAAAATTCGCAATCCTTGAAACCATCCAAACCCCACTGCAGACATTTCAGTGATGGAGCTACACAATCACAAGCAGGCACAGTGGTTGTCGCAAGTGATTTCCTGCCTTCACCTCATCAAATAGCTCCACCATCATAGAGTGATGTGTGAGATCATGCACACACATCTATTGAATTGTCATATACTCCCACCCCACCTGGGCTTCATATCTGCACATATTTGGCTTGAAAGTCTGTTAATTGTCACGTGAATTTGTTCCCTCAACCTTCGTCCCTGTGTTTTGATGATCCTTAGGATTGTACTATCTCATGTTCTTCCATTCTAGACTCCTCACCTGTTGTGAACGAGGATCAAGTTTTCAATAGAGTTGGTGTTATGCAGCCAACCTACACCATCATTCATGATGAGTGTTGGGAATATAAAGAAGAACCCGCAGTTAGGGATGACTCCCTTCCATCCGCACCTCACCTTCTCTATCCTAACATGCCTTGTGATTCTGCCACTATTGATTTCCCCTATGAAAACTCATTTCTAGAGGTTTCTAATTCTAATCGTTCACAGGACATGTGAGATGACACTCTGTCATTACATTGTGGAGAGGACACATCTTCGTCTAAAAATCCATCCAATCTGTCAACTGTAATTTATGAAAACACAGAGGGTGAACATCATTACTTCTCATCAACCCCTCTACACGATTCATCAAATCATGAAGATGCCGACAAACATCCTGAATTTTCTGATCTTGGTTGTCGTGATCTCTCTACCTCTTCATTTGATCATGATGTTAATTCAATCATTGATAATCTATCTAAGACGCTGGTCTACGATGATATATCTGTCGATAAAGTTGAAACCTCGTAAACTATCGAGGCACTTTAGCCAGAGCTAATGGTTATGTCAGGTCCCTGTTGTCTTGAGGTTGGTTTCACTTCTTATCGGGAAATTGTTGAAACATGCAAGGATCCTCAAGATCAAATGGCAACAATGTCACAGCAAGAAGCACCATCAACAACAGTATAATGTAGCACACCTGCATGCAACAAATGCAAGAGGAAGGTTGTTGATATCACAGAGGTGAAACAAAGCTGCAAGCTCAAGCAGATCCACCTATGATGAAAGTAGCTTTGGAGATTGAGGTCATGAGGTGACGGCACGATGAGAGGATTGCACGAAGGTAGAGAGAGAAATAGAGAAGGAGTTGTAGGTACTAAAGCAGAGACTCAAACAAGAATAGGAGCTACACAGACAATAGAAGGAGTTGCAGTGGGAATAGACACATTTTGAGGCACAACATACACGGACTTATTAGATTGCACCCATATAGGTTATGGATCCACCCAATAGCTAGCATGGAGAAAATAGCATGAGAAGTGCTAGCGATCACATGCAAGGGTATTAAGGAGCATGGATTTCATTGTGAACACTCATCGACGCAAAGACAAGAAGAAAGTTCAACTAGAGATGAACATGTATTCCAACAAGTTGATGAGCATGGTCACCAGCAAACAGTTGGAGATTAACACAAACACTATGCATCATTATGTTTTTGGTCAATCCCTAAGGATGTAGTAGATGTTAGATTATTCATGGGTATCACATGATACTACGAAAGATTCATAGAGGGATTCTCTAAATTAGTTTACCGTGCAACCTATGATGAAGATAAAGACCCTAATAAGGACTTCATATTTTGTAATGACATTTTTTTCGAAGGTTTAGGGAGTTTTCTCATGTAGGAAGATCATGTGATTACTCATGAATCCCATAAACTAAAGGATCATGAAATAAACTATGTAGTTTATGAACTTGAACTAGCTGCAATCCCCCACACACTTAAGATGTGGATGCATTATTTAATTGGTAACAAATTTAGCTTAATTATTGATCATGTGAGTTTAAAATATTTGTTCATCCATCCTAACATGAATTCGAGGAAAGCCAAATGGATGGCCTTCCTAATTGAATATGATTTCAACATTAAGCATATAAAGAAAAAAAACAAAGTAACAAGTGTGTTAATTTAAAGTCTGAAATAGATTTGTGAGGTAATAGTAACTAGAGTTGAAAAAAAATTCATACAACATATTAACACAACAACATTAGAAGATAAATATTACAATAATATTTTTGAAAAAATAAAAATTAAATTTGAACATGGAAAACATCTAGATTATGCACTTGGTGAAGCAGCTTCAGGAGGTTGTGGAGCAACCACAACTAGAGAAGCCGACAGGAGATCCAATGGAGGCATTTACTGATGCAGAAACCTCTAGTAGTGTGAAATTTCGAACCAAGTTGACTAAGGGATCACATGCATCCATACCTCTAGGTCAGTAGTGGGGCGATGTGGAGTGATAGTCCCACGAAGGTTGGAATAGGGTAGGATCATTGAGGTACCCAACCTCTTTGATTAGACCTTACTACAGGAGCCCCAATGAGGAGTAGCAGGACTAGCTGAGTGGGTAGAGACAGATGTGGATGGATCTGTAGAGAGAGCTACAGTGCAGGAA